>QKWP01000559.1:125720-168785 GCA_003550325.1 Gigaspora rosea
AAAAAAAAAAAAAAAACTTTTTCTAAAAAAAAAAATAACAAAAAAATTTTTTTTAAAAAATTTTCTATGCCCATCTAATCCATAATGTGTCCTAGATTATAACTACATATACTACAAAATAAAAAAAAAAACAAAAAAAAAAGCCCGTTTCGACCTATTTTTATTCCTCTATCCCTTTTACTCCTTTCTCCCTTTTCCCCCTCTCTCCCTTTTCTCCCTCTCTCCCTTTTACCCCTCTTTTCCTTTTAGGCCCCCTCTCTTTTACCACTCTCACCCTTTTTCTCTCTCTCCTTTTTACCTACTAAGTTACTATTATAGCCCAATTTTTTATTAGCATATTTCAAATATAACATTTATAAAAATTACCCCATTAGTATTCTTTCAAATATACCTATTTTGCTATTTAGCAGGTTTCAAATATAACCTTTTTCTCTAATACCTACTTTTCAAATATAACCTTTTTTAAAAAACGGCTCTCTATTAGCTATTTTTCAACTATGACCTTACATAGATTGTTCAGATCCTGTATAGAATAGGCCATGGATTTGCTTAAAAGTTTATTTGTACAAGGAAATATTAAAGGCACTAAAGTGCCTTTTAAAGGCAATAAAAAAAAAATAAGAAAAAATTAAAAACCTGTTTATTACACGATGATCAAACCCCAATTTACTAACTTTGCTGTCTTAAAAAATTACTAATTTTGTGGGTTCCTTTAGCTGAATTTGTGAAAGTACCAGAAGCACTGAACTTACAGTAATACGTTGATTTCGGTAATTCTTTTATTATCCTTGTGCACCTTTTTTATTCTTTTTCCACATGAGTGTAGCAGTTGTTTCTTCAATTTCTTTTTCATTCTCTTTATCAATTCCTTTTTCGCTCTTCTCTTCCAGAAAATTTTTCGCTATCTTCAATCTTTTTCCTTCACCTTTTGTTAGCTTGTTCTTTCCGGTTATTATTATATTTTCAAAGCAATTTATGACACTTCCGTTGTGGCATACTTTAATTTGAGACTGAATTTGTTTTTGATTCTTTACATGTTTGCTTTTTTTTTTAATCATTTTGGAATGTTTTTGACGCCCCTTAACTAGTTAAACATTCATGCTCAGATTTGAAATCATATGTCATATACCAATCTCTTCCCGAATACAAAATAAAAGATGCAGGGCATGAGAATATTTTCTCACACATGCTTATTAGTGAAATCAGATTGTAAAAAAAATATGCCTGCTTCTTTAATTGGATTGTAAAAAAAATACGCCTGCTTCCTTATGAAGAATTCAAAAGCATTGTCTCTGATTAAATATATTAAACATGTGATAATCCGGATCTAGTCCTTAATCACGTGATATAATCTACCAATCCAATTTTGAATATGCTTAAAATTAAAATTGATTGGTTGATCAAAGTCACGTGTTTTGTCCCATTTACTTTGGAGCATATGTAAATCAGCTATTTTTAAACTAGTATAAGTTATAAATAAACAATTTTTTTAAAAAAAAAAAGGCCATTAAGTTGTAATAAATTAATTTAGTTACAATTTGGCAGCTTTTTTTTTTGTTATATATTTTTATATCATAGGCTATTAATTTTTAAAAATTAGCAAATTTATTTTAGTCTTTAGGTGTCGTGCACTGTATTCTTTTTTAAGTTCTTTGAGGATTTATTAACCAGAACCGCCTCTTCAATTTTACTAAACCATTTAGGTGTTTTTTCTCTCATGCTTCTTTCTCTTATACCTCTTACTTGTTGCTATGACATCAAGCCTGTGCCTATTGGGTCTATTAACTGATTTAGCGATACAAGTTCCAAATCAATCCTTGTGTTTATCGAGCTTTTTATCATTTTTTCCTTTAAGAAGCTTATGATTACAGTTTCCTTACTATAAGTCTTGTTCTGGATATCTTGTGTTTTGAACTTTAAGTTGATAATTTTGCATTTTTCTATGATATTACATGTTAGATTTTCCTTTCAGAGGGTAACATATTGCTCATTAAAGGGCGCAATATGTACGTCCTGTAGAATACCAGCCTTGATTGCCCCTTGTTTGATTCTTAGCTCTGCCAGGGTTTCCAAACCTTCATTACTATTTAATCTTTTTAATAGACTTGTTGTCTGCTTGGCCAAAAGTGAACTTGCCAAGGGTTTAAAACCCAAAATACCACCATGAAACATTATATCATTCAGAGCGGTTTGTACTATGCCTAGCTTCTTCTTACAAAGATAAATTATCAGCTAGTGAATACTTTCCAAGTTACTTTCTGAAAAAGCTATGACATGCAAGTTATATTCTAGTTTTGGAATAAGCACCTGGTTGTTTATATAGCTTAGCTGACTAGCTGCTACTATTTTCTTTTCTAATAGGTGCGTAAACAATTTGACTATCTTTTTTACTTTCCTTTTAATGTTTGTTAAGTCTTTAGGAGTGTATAGGTATACTCCCAGAAATTTGACATCATAAAGCTTAGGTTCTGCGAACAGCTTTGTCTTGCAAAAGAAAACACAGCTTTCTTCCCTTGGGAGTTTTGAATTGATTGTTACCAAATTGGACTTGATGCTATTAATTTCAAAGTCATTAATATAGAAGAATTGTTCTGCAATACTAATTGTTTTTTCTAGCTGTTTCTTTGAATCTGCAATCCATGTTGTGTCGTCAGCATAAGTGAGTACAGCCTGACGACACTCAAGCTTCTTTCCTTATACCGATACGACCTAAAGTCGTTTACTTCTGCTATATAGCCTAAGGAGCTATCCTTCTGTATTTTATCTAGCAAAAGATTATAGAAATTCTTCATACCAAGGAAGAGATCACCTTATCTTGGTTGATACCATCCTCTGCTATGAACTCTTCAGTAAGACCAAACTCTGTTAATATTTACATATGCCTCTTATTAAATAAGTTGATGACAAACTTAATTAAAACTTTTGGAAGCCTAATCCTCCGCAAAGCTTTCTTAAGCATCACCAAACTGACAAAATCAAAAGCCTTCTTCATATCTTGGAAGAGGAGCCAGAGTTTCTTCTTTTTCTCATGGGCTTCTTCAAGAAACGAGTTTAGGATATATATAGGTTCCTCCGTCGAGTTTTCTGGTAGGCCTACAAAATTGGGCCCTTGTAAAATGGTTTTGTCATTGATAATTGTACTTAATCTTTTTGTTATATTCTAGTTTATACACTTGTGGAAAGCTTCTAATAATGCGATTGGTCTTACTCTGTTCAACTCGAAACCCCAATCTTCCCTTTTGGGAATTGTATAAATTTGGGCTACTTTTCATTTATTTGGGATATTTTCTTGTTCTAAACAAACATTTGTGAAATTCTTAAAGACTATATGCACTCTAAAATCTGCTTGCTTAATTAACTCGTACGTAATATTGGATACACCTGGCACCGAATTTATCTTAACATCATTGAGCATTGAGAGCCATTTCTCCAACTCTATCGGCAACAAAACTGGCTCATACCATTCTTCTTGTATCCTATTCAATGGCAAATAAATCTTTCTCTACTCCTCATTTAGTAAATCTAGATGGGAATTCCTCTTCCTAAACTGCTCCTTAAAGTGCTTGTTGGTCTTGGATAGGACTTTGCCAGGTTCAGATATTAACTCATATTCTCTTTCTCCTTAATCAAAATTCGGTCCAACACTATTTTATTACATGGCCTTTCCAGAAGACTCCTTAGTATTTTCTTCTGTTCTCCCACGATCATTTCACATTTTTCTGTATATACTTTTTAATTTCCTTTTCTCTGTATAATCTTTTCTTGCAAATTAATTTATTTTCCATTGCCTTCTACCAAAGAGATGCTATATTGAGCCAATTCCAAAGTGATATCTGGTATCATGATATCTGCACTGGAATTAATACTTTTAATTCTACTATTCCAACTACCAACCATATAGTACGCATCTTTGTTGCTTGCTACATTTTTAATTAAACTTCCAAACTCTTTGGCTACTTTTGCAATTGGTGACTCCTTACCATCTTTAAACACTTTTCTTTTATTGCTAGCCTTTTTATTCGGTAATGTTTCTTTTGCTGACTTCCAAATTGCTTCCTCAATTGCGTCCCATAGCTGATCTATACTAACTTTTAAATCTAATGGCTGATCTACATCCATGTCTTGTTTATTTTTCAGAAGCCAAAACGGCAACTTGTTTTTAAGCTTGTTCCATAAAGCTAATCTATAATTATTCCAATATTCCTTCGTTGCCTTATTAAGCTTCTGTACTATTCGTGATAAAGGAGTTTGCCATGTTCTATTCATTGTATCTACACTATTACTCTTCACCAATAAAATTTCAACCAACGGCAAATTATGATCACTACCTGTTATTGTTCCCATTCCTAAAATGTTCACTTTCAAAACATTACTCATTAGGTTTTCTGATAACTATATCTGGTCTATCTTTGTACTTGTGTGTCCATTACTCCAAGTGTATCTCTTGGATCTTAAGACCATTAATATTATGAAATGTGCATACTATACTCCTATTTTGCTGTCCCCCCAAAGGTACAATATCTTTATGACCCTTAGATATTGCACCGATCTCTGTTACAACTGGGCGCCCTTCAGAAGCATTAGGGCCTTTTCAGCACTTGTTTTTCCTCGATTCTATTAAGATGTTTCAATATTTTATCCAAAATGCTTCTTTTCTCTATTTTGGCACTTAGAGAAGATATAGCAAGCACGTTCTCTCTTGAAACTTCTACTTCTGCCAACATGTTTCTGTTATTGAGATGAGTTTTTTTTAAGATATTCTTCCCTTTTTTGTCCTCTCATAATTGACTCCTGGGGTTAATATCCAACGACATTCTTCTTCTTGTTTTGAGAATATTATTTATTTCAAACATGTTTCTATCTCCTTTTAGCAGAAATATAAAATTCTTCTTTTCATGAGATTCTCTGATTTTAGTAAACGGTCTTCCATTTTCCTTTTGTAATTTAAATAAAAACCCTTTATTTATTCCTTTCCAAAAAAGTGAATTACTTCCATAGTTGACTTGAGTTTGAACTGCCTTCTCCAAATTCTCTTTGCAGTCAAAATAAACGAAGACCGATCCTCTCAGATTATCATTGCAATTTACTGGCATAAAAATTGTCTTTGCTTTAAGTTGTTTAAGTTGTCTAAATAACAAAACCTCCATTGTGTTTCTTGATATACCTCCTAATACCGCTCTAAATGACTTTCTTTCCTCCATAATTTCTTCCTATTTTATACCCTTAGAGATTCTGGTGAGCCATCTTCCTATTGGAAGTGCTCATGTGTTTTCGAGTATATTCTTGTATCTTTGGTTTTTGAGAGTTAAATCCACAACTGCTGTTTTATTGTATTTATTTGTTGACCAGGTAATGTTCCTAACTTTTCCATAACGGCTCATTAGTCTCTTGATTAATAAGTTACCATTTTTAAGTAGAACGTTCCAGATTGTATAGGTTTCTTGCATGTCAACGTCTTCTTAACTAATCTGAATTAGGTTATTCTTTTTGTTGTTTTGGTCCAAATTCACTTGGTCTTCCTTGTTTTCTGAAAACATAATTACGTCTTTTTCTGTCTTTGTTTGCTTTTGGTTTCAAATTCAAAATTGAATTTGTTTCAAAAATTTGAGTACCATAGTCAGTCATTCCACACTTCAGCTGTAAAAGAGTTTTAATTCTCACCTGTCTTTCTGTTTCCAAAGAGTTTAAATTCTCCTTTAACTCCTTTCCTTAAATCTCTCTAAGTTGTTTTTCCGTTAACTTGGAGTAGGATTCCAAAAAAAGTCTAATAATACATATCTCTTTCGCTGTAATGGTTTGTATAGCTTCTGCTATTTCTTGGTCTACTATTTGAGTTCCTCTTTATCATTCTTTTTTCAGTAAGTTCACACAGCCTACACCTCTATACTTTATAGCCTGGCAACCGTTTCTAAGAAATCTAACCTTCCATTCTGGAACTTGTATTCTGTTCATCGATTATCTCAGTATTTGTTATACCAGATTTGATTTGATAAGCATGTGACTGGTTTGTTTATTTTACTTTGTTTGTTATGTTGTATTGTATTGTGTTTGCAGATTACGTGCTTGTTGTTGTTTGTTGTTTTAGTGATCTACAATACAGGGTCAAGCTCAATTCCCCAAAAATTCTAAAAAATTTTTTGAAAAATTTTAAAGTTTGAATTTGCACACTAGTGATGCCTCTTTTCTTCTAGATTGTATTAGCAAGGTCTATGTTAATTTGGTTTGTCTTTCTTTTTCTTTAAATTGTTTTTGGCTATTTATAAGTTACTTTTCCTGTTTTCTACTCTTTTTTCCTCTTGCCGAATTTGGAAAAGTTGATCAGCAGAGAAAGTTTTTTTTGTTTGCTCTAGTTATATTATTTTTGTTATTATTATTAAAGATTTTATAAATTTTAATATTTAATAATTTCTGAACTAAAAATCCATTTTAAATGATTTTACTACCAAAATACTCATCTCAATAAGAAGAGATCCATAAAAATAATGTTATACAAGAGGGGGTTGGATAAATGATAGCATTTTTCATATATAGGGGTCAAAAAAATATAATGTAATTTTTTTAGAAAAAATTGTCTAAAAACTAAACCAGTAGTTCAAATTTAATTATTTGGTACCATTCGATTCGTCTCGGTGAGAGGAGTCAAATGGTACCAAATTCATTTCATTTGAATCACTGGATTAAAAGTTATTTGCCAAATACTATTGGTCATATCTTTCCTTATAAAATTACAGTTGCTTCTCTTTTATCTGAACAGGCCATCCCAAGAGTTTTGTTCAGTTTAGAGAAAGTTTGTAATATAAAATTTCTCTTTCTAAACCGAACTCTAATAAAAATTCGGTATATAAAAAGTTACTAATAAAAAAAAAAAAACGGTGATGAAAAATTTTTTAAACTCATTTGATATATTATTTGGTATAGATCATAAATATATAAAGTATAAAATGTAAAAAAAAAAAAAAACTTAAAAAAGAAACTATTTTGATTAATTTTATTCAATTTTTGCATTTTTCTGATTTTTGTATTTATTACCTGCCGGATTACTATTATCTGACCCGTATCATGGCCTGGGTTAAATATTCAACCCATCAGTCTACTATTATCTAACCAGAGATATAATCTGAATTGAGTATCTGACCTATCAGATCACTATTATCTGATCTGGATTATAACCTGAGTTAAATATTTGACTATCAGGTTACTATTATCTGATCTGGGTCAGAACACTAGTTTAATTAATTATATAAAAAAAATTTATTCGTAATATAAAATAAATTTAATTAAATAAAAGATTATATAGGGCGCAGGCAATAGAAACAGCCCTTTTTTACAATTTTTTTTTTTTTTTTTTTTTTAAGGTGAGGTCTTGCTCATATCTTTAAGAGTAATTTAATAAGTTACTACAAGGAGTACACTAATTAACAAATTACATGCAAGAATGGAAGCTCAGGCTAGTTTATCTGCGACCTAAACCTACTAGAGTAGTCAAAACTCACCTAGTTTAAGATATTTAATATGAAGTTAGTGGGAACACTATACTTGACCCAGTTAATGGCCCATAGGTCAAGTTTCTAGAGGCTATTCCCACAGGAGGGCAATGGTTCTGTTTACTGTGTAATTGGTCTGGCTGTTCACATGGGCAGCTATAGGTAAGTAGGAGACGTGTTCTTTGCTTGTTCTGTCTGGAGAGTGTAAGTTTAAAGTCGGGTGTAGAGTCCTTTTTTACAATTTTTTGAAAAATGAGCTTTTATTAAATTTATATAAATTTAGATATAACTGACATTTTTCTATTATAAATGAAAATCGTTTGTATAATAAAAAATCAAAATAATGTAAAAAAAAATTACATGAGGCTGTATAGGGCCAACATATTATGAGATTACCTGATAGTCACCTGTTAGCTTTAATCATGAAATTTGATGAATCCCGGATCAGTCTGAAAATCAAAACAAATAATTAAACTCAATTATCTCAAAATAAAATATATGTAAAAAAGGTTTGTTTTTATTGTCTGCGCCCTATATGTACTAATTAACTTGAGTTCAGATCCGGAATAGAAAATTTATTATAATAATTCGGTATATCCAGAGGAAATATATATAAAAATATTTGTTCTGGAAGTTTTAGTTTGGATTATTAAGAGTTCAGTATATAGAGGGCCGGATTAAAGAGAGACAACTATACTATATAACCAAAATAGTTTTTGTGAATATCTTTTGATTCAGTGATCCAAATGACATAATTTTGGTATCATTGGATTCGTCTCACTGAGATGAATCGAATGGTATCTAATCATCTAATCGGATCATAGTGTCACAATATATTCAAGATTTGTAAAATTTTATATATTAACATACGGATTTTGAAATATTTTTTTATATAGTAGAGGGGTCAAGCGCTACTATGAAGGAGTATATAACATTATTTATGGATGCCCTCTAAGCAATTCTAATGAGCCCAAAATCAAAATCTGATCACAGGATCCAGAGATCGTTATAGATATGTGTTATTTTTAATTGATTTAATATATTTTATATTAAAATAAAACAAATCTATAACGATTTCTGGATCTTATAATCAGAATTTAATCATTTTGGATTTATTAGAATCATCTTATTGAGATGAGCATTTTGGTAGTAAAATCATCTAAAACGGATTACTAGTTCAGAGGTTATTTAATATTAAAGTTTATAAAATTTTTAATAATAATTTTTAATATATAAAATTACTATATATTACTTGTGGTAATCATCACTTGTGATCTATAACACATAAAATAAATAAACAAAACAAACAGTTTGGGTAAGGGTAAAAATTAGTGATTAGTATAGAGCTTTATATATAGTAAAATTTAGCAAAGAATTTTTTTTTTGCATAAAAAAAAGTAGTTTCATAAACAAAATTTTAGGTTAGAAGCAATTTAGCAATTTTTTAAAAAATTCTTTGTTTTTGGTATACAAAAATTGATCTACATATTACATCTAATCCTGAATTTTAATTGGCAAATTGATTACTGGTAATGATCACTGGTAAAGGTAATAAATAGCAGACTTCTTTAATACATACTAAAATTATATAACTAGAGCAATACAAAACTATAATAATCTTGGGAACTTGTGATTGGATTTTGATGATTTTAGATTCATTGGAATCGTCTCACTAAGATAAACATTTTGGTAGTAAAATTATCCAAAACAGATTACTGGTTCAAAAATTATTTAATATTAAATTTTAAAAATTTTTAAAAATTTTAATAAAATTTAGCCAATTAAAAATTATTTGCTATTAGAACCTGATAATTTTCTAACTCTTCACTTTAAAAAATCAGGTGATAAATACTGTACAGTCGTCCTTCCATATAATCACACAGTTGGGCACATACCACTCTGGTGATTATAAAGAAGTGTGACTTTACAAAGGTTACCTCTATATAATCACAGCCTATATTAAAAATAAATAATGTGATTTAATAGAGGTAAAAAATAAAAATATATTTATTTATTAGTAAAAACTACGGGCACAACATTTACATGACTTATGGGCACAATACAGCCTAAATTAAGGTTAGAGTTAAGTGTATTTTAATAATGCCGATTGTGTTGTGCCTGAAATGTTGTACCCTTCTTACTTTAATTTAAAGTAAGAAGGGCACAACATTTCAGGCACAACAAAACCGGTATTACTAAAATACACTTAACTTTAACCTTAATTAAGGCCATAAGTCATGTAGTGTTGGGATCCGGATATTAATTCAGATATCCGAATAGACATCCGCTACTAAAAAATAATCATTCGGATATTCTTTAAAAATATAATATTAGAATCCAGATATCTATTCGGATATATCTGAATGTAGGAGTAACGATATCGTAATATCATCGTAATCATTATAGCTATTATCTTAATCCTGGGCACCTGATAAAAAATTGGCATAATAATTTTAGGCCGGTTAAGTGCGATTTCGAAATAATGATATAAATACCGATACGCTTAAGATCAGGCGATTAATATAAATATTATAAGACTACATGTGCATATCTCTGATTGAAAAAGAATATTGGAATCATAGTGTCACACTAGAGATTCGAATTTGCTAATTAGCTTATCTTCACATATTTGTATATAGATCTTTCCATATTTAAGTATAGATAATTTTTATTTCCGAAATCTGTGTAAACTTGATAATAATATATAATCGCCCTTTTGTAATATCTTTATAACATGTTAACATGTTAGCACGTATGCGTGTTAAGGGATAGGAAATATAAAAATCCTAGATAGCACGTCAACATATTAGGCTTAGCAGTATCATGGTTAATAGCACGTCAGATGTTAGATAGCACGTTAACGTGCTGTGCTAAGTAACACGTTAATGTGTCATATATTAAATCCAAAAGTACATGTATATAAACGAATGAATTTGACTTCAATAAAGAGTGATACATGTAAAGAAGTTCCTTTCGATTTTACTTAAGGAAAATAAAGGAAGTAAGCTAGTATGATGCTGAAGAGACCTTTATTCAAGTAAATCAGTAACTTATCTCCTAGTAACTATTAGAGTTATATCAGTTAATCTCCCACCTTAATAGTTACAATAAGAACTATGATAGACTTTCCATAATATGTGCCACTTTCTCAAGTTATGGCATCACATCTGAAGTCTTTGACAATTTATGCCACTGATATCAATTAAAGTACTTGTCAGAATACCATATGCCTTATGCTAAAAAGAATAATTCAATTAGTTCTATTTTCTTATGCACTGTTGTTAATTTTTCCAGCTAATCTAAAGTGGATCGCATGTCAGGTTCAAGAGTTATTTGCAACTTACTGAAGCTAAAATTATTTTACTTAAGTTCGGATAATCCCAATAATATATGAACCTTTGATACAATTGCAAATATTTATCAAAAAAGCTTGGTTTTCCTAAAAGTAACAAGTTTTTCAGCTTGTAGATCTACTAATACCAAAGCATTCTCTATTTTTAGACTACCTAGATTTTTTTTTAATTATTTGCTAGCAAAGATGCTTCAAAAATATCATAATTCTGTATTCAACTAGAGATATGCATATCTGGTATGTAGTCTTATAATATTTGATCCTAAATTACATAATACCGTCAGATCTTTATCAATGCATTGTGATAGACTGTATATAAAACTTAGTTATAGCATTTAGGAAGGTAAAAACTTTTAAGTATTGTATTAGTTGAAGACGTGGGGCATGTAATTATGGAATCATCGGATAGTTATCCGGATGATTATCAGGATTTTTCTGTTATTCGGACATACTATCCGTGAGTTATATTGGATATCCGGATATCGCATAATCTGCAGATATCCATATGTTTAGTCAAACGGATCCCAACACTACTTGTAGCATAATTGTTAGAGCTGCTCTCTTTCTATTTGTGCTTGCCTCATTTTGTATCGAACTTGTCCTATACTTACTATTTGCGGAAATTGATTTTACATCATATCCCCACACCTCAATTTGGAATTTGATGATGATCTCCACATGTACTCTACCTGCGCTGCACCCTCACTTCCCTATCCAGACCCCATTGATGTGCCCTGTCCTGCTTTGCCACCTTTTCGATCTGTTGACTTATGTATGTACGTCAACTCGAATTAAAAGTAATAGGGTTTTGATTATCGATGTACAAAGGCTAAAACATCTACACAAAAATAGAAAAAGTGGGCTTGCCATTATAACCTAAATGTAGATGTGCTTGTATGGAAGGCTTTTTACTATTAGAAAGCATCTATAAATATGAAAACATGTGTGATAGTGATTATAAGCATTTGTGACTATATAGAAGGGGTTTTAATAACAAAAAAATCGGTAACCAAAAACCATGTAATTGTATGGAGTTTGTGATTATATGGGAGATGACTATAGAGAGGGACGACTATAGTACTTCCCTAATGATCCTTTGAACCAAAATTCTTTACAAATCCCAATTTATAAAAACTTTGTAGTTAGTATATTTATATATAACAAAAACTTTATCAAAAGCAACTTGAATACAGAGTTTCAGATTGCATATCAAGAAGAACTAAAATAGAGCTGAAAAAGATTTTTTTTTTGTGGGTTTGATTTTCTATATGAAAGACTTTATTGCTATAGAAGATATAGCAGAGCTACAAGTTTAAGGGTAGAGTTCAATGTTGATCATTTTCATATAAAATTGATGTACGAAAAAAATTTACATAGGTATTACAAAAATGCCACATATAAAAATTTTTTAAATTGCAATCAAAAATTGGTGGCGCATAAATCAAATCCTTCCTTTTATAGTAGTGAAACTTTAAATGCTTGTACTATTTAAAAAAACCTATATTTATATATCATAAAGTTCTCTGTGGTGACACAAAATTGATGATCCTGATTGGTTTATATCATATGATTTTTGTAACCAATTTGTAATACCTGATATTTAAACATGTGTTTCTATGTGAGAATTTAACCAATTTTAATAATTTTACTACTGTTAGAATCAAAAAAACCTATTTTATAATTTTTTTTTAGAAATTAAAGTAGTTTACTTAATATAATATNAACCAATTTGTAATACCTGATCTTTAAACATGTGTTTCTCTGTAAGGATTTAACCAATTTTAATAATTTTACTACAGTTAGAATCAGAAAAACCTATTCTACATTTTTTTTAGAAATTAAAGTAGTTTACTTAATATAATATTTTTTAATTTTAAAAAGAAAAAAATTTTACCATTTGTTTTATATATAATTTGCAAATAGTGTACTTTACCCTTAAACAAAAGCATACTTTTGGTTGAATATATTCTACAATGCATAAAACTTATACTCTTTACAAGTTTTAGTACTCTCAATATTTCTCCTTGAACTTTTCAAAATTTTTGCCAAAAAGTAAAAAATACAACTTACCCTCCAAAAAATTAGCAATATTTACTTTGTTCAAATTGAAAAAGTGTTTATCTAATTAGAATCAAGCTATGAATAAATTTAAATTTTGCAAAATAAACAATAAATAACATATAAATTATTTTGAAAAAAAATTCAATTTAAAATATTCTTAAAATAGTTTTTTCTCTTATATGTATATATAATATTTTGGCAAAGCTTTTGTTTGTATAGTATTATATAATTTTTATGTTATATAATGTTTTTAATAGTGTGATTTTCTGTATTATTTCTTTTTCTTTAAGGTTTTTCTTTTTTTTATATATATTTGACAATCCTGCCTTTATTTATTAGTAATATATAGTGACTAAAGCAATAACTGCTATTTTAATGTATGTAATATATTTTCAACCAAATAAAGACTCACTCGATACTGAAGTACCCAGATACGACCTTTATATAACATATTTATCTTCGTCAGGGTCCCAAACTCACTTGAGACTTGAATCTCAACATTACCGATTGGTTGTTAATGCTGTATCAGAATCTACTCCTTTTTTTAAGATTTTTTCTTCTTCATAAAAGGCAAAATGAAAAAAAGATGGAAACTAACAATGAACTACCAAGAAAATAAATAATATCAAAGAGAAAAAAAACTGGTACAAAAAAGAAAAAACAAAAGAAAAGAAATCTATCCTAATATGGAAAAAAAAAGAAAAACAAAAAGAGAAAAAAAAACAAATCGACAGAAAATACATTTAAAAATTATATAATACTCTTAAATTAGCTTTATTCTAAATTTGTTAATATTATATATAAAATCACATTCGGGGTAGAGTTAATCTTGCAAGAATTTTTTAGAATGTTCTCCAATTGATCAATGCCAGTTCCTGTTCTACACATAAGCAGCACTGTGAATTCTTCATGACTCTTGTTTCCAATTTGGAATTGGTAAACAATGTAGATCTTTTGGAGAGGGTCAGGGACGATAATTTTTTGCGGTGATAAATAGTCAATTCCATCTGTGATAAAATAAATTTCTGCATAATTCTGTGCTCCAAATTTATAAATTCTGTATTAATCCATGCATTAAAATTTATGATTTCTGCATTTGTTATTAGAAAATTCAAATATTTTGCATCTGTTATTGTTTATTTTTCAGATTATTTCGGCTAGACCATGCTCGTCTTTTAGGTTCATTTATTTTCTACATTGGAATTTTTCGAACTGTATACTTTGGGATTATTTACCTACTGTTTACCTATAAATGCCTATATTCTGTGATATTTCTATGTCATATTTCTGCTTTCTGCAACAATTTCGTGCTATTATTGACACATTCCATGTTTATTTGCTGATTTTATGATTCTGCGGCATTCTGTAAAATGCAGAAAATCATCGTCCTTGGAGGGGATATACTGAATTTCCCACTTTTTGTTGACAAAATATTCTTTAAAAAACTCTAGAAAAAGTAAGAATATGGTAGTAGGTGTTTGATTCATGACCTTTAAATTTTCTAATACAGTAAATGTGTTGGACTACTCATTTGCTGTTCTCCTTTTGAGCTACATACAAAGAACTTCATTGAAGAAAGACTTCTTTCTTCAAAATTTTGTATACAAAGGTGCCACCTCCTACCAGTTATTTTGTATACTAACACTTCTGGTTTGTATGCCAAATACAGTATATGAGGGAATTTTCAAGAGAAAAGTTAGTTAGAAAACCTTGGTTAACCTTTATAAAAACACTATAAAAACCATTACTTTGTAGTGCTTTTCTTCTTACTCTAGCAAATTTTGTTTTTTATTTGTTGTAAAATTTTGGTACAAGTGATCATCAGAGAGAGTTGCGTATTAATTTTTGTAAGGTTCTTTCTTTTATTTTTGTTAGTTTCCATTTTTAGCTACAGAATATTTCTTTGTCTTTCTTATTTTGATGTTTTTTTTTTTATTTTGCTATTATTTGATTTATTGTATAGATTATATAATACTCTTCTTTTTATTATAATTTCTTATATTTCTTTTGGGTTTTCTTGTATAGTTAAGTTGGATATTAGGCCACGCAAGCAAATAAAATTGTTTTTTATTACCCAGCTAAGTTACTTTTTTAGAAAAGTTAAAAATTTTTTTTATATAAAATTATTTTTGAAAAAAAATTTATAAAAATTATTATATTAAAAAAATTTATAAAAATTATTATATTAAAAAAATTTATAAAAATTATTATATTAAAAAAATTTATAAAAATTATTATATTAAAAAAATTTTTAAATATAACATTTTTTGCCAGCCAGCTAGGTCCCATTTGCTTGTTTCATGTAACAAGAAACAGCCAATTTAATTTGCATGGTCTTATTATTCCTACTATTGACACTAGGTGAGAGGAATTTAAAGAACAATTATGTTTTCTTTTTGATGGGGCTGACAAAGTTTATATCTGTTTTATTTGTAAGGCAGTATGATAAATCGCATCTAGGTACTTGAGAAGCAACCAGATAATGTCATGCTTGCAATATGTTTTTTTTTTTTTTTAATTTTAATGGTGAGACCTTGCTCTTATCTTTATTAAATTTAATGGAAGCTTTTTACAGTTGGAAAAAATTTTATTGTTTAAATCTAATGCTAAGAAAAAGAACTCAGACATATAGCTAAATAAACAAAAGTAAACCTAGTACTTATCTATGGCCTAAACCAACCAGAGTGGCCAAGGCTTACCTAGATTTGATTATTAGTTAAGATACTTGAAGGGTGTGTAAATGCTTGCAATATGTTAGATATTTAGTAGTCAATTTTTAATTGTAATTTCTTAATATTTTTTAATAAAAGTACCAGCAAGACTGCCAAAGAGTAAAAAAAATCAAATAAAATAAAAATAAATAAAAATAAAAATAATAATAATAATAATAAATATTTTATTTATATGCAATAAATTTATATTTGTAGCTTGATATTATAATATATACTTTTCCAAAAGATATATAAAATAACAACAATTAAACTAGGTAAATGCACAGCATTGTATGTCCGGAGCCAATATATTATAGTATTATTATCAAACAGCAAAAATAAGTTGATAATTGTTTTTGTAGATCAGTTGAATGTGATTGGTTGTATATCACATGATGCGGCCGGACAGACAAACATTTGCTGATCAAACCCTTTCGTAAAAATAGAGAGTCCTCCGCTTTGCTCCGGACTAATAAAATATTATTTATAAATATTTTTAATTTGCTATATTAATAAGTGATGTATCAGAAGTAATGAGATGACCTATACTTATGAAATAAATTTGAAAAATAGGTTTATTTATTACTACAAATACATATGAAGTATATAATATTGTTTTAAAAATCTAAATAATTAAAAAATGTATATTCATTTAGGACCTCTTATATAGGTCATAACTGGATTTTGGCCAATTTTAACCTAATTTGCTAAAAATGACAAATCTACATTTTCTTAAATAACTTTTGATCCAGTAAACAGAATTGAACGAACTTTTTTTTTTTAGATGCGCCTCACTGAGAGTTTCATTTTAAAAAAAATTCATTCGAATTGGACCACTGGATGCCAAGATAATAAAAAAAAAAAAAAAAACTGTTTTTTTGCTTCTCAAATTTTGGGGTTTTTGCTGAAGCACGTAAAGTATGACCCCTGTACTAGATGTCTGGGGTCCTATTCATTTGTTCTATCTATAGGTTAAGTGCTACAAAAAGAGGAAAAATTGACATTATAAATTTTATAATAAACTATAAAAAAAAATACAAACTAAAGATATATTTCTGTATTTGATTTTGATTGATTCATTTATGTTGATCAAATGTGGTCTCACGCGTACGGGTGACATGAATTGTCCCAAATTACAGAATTTCTTCGTTCATCAGTACATTTTCAGGTCAAATAGTTGTAGCGTAAACTAGAATATGACACATGACGTTGTATGTAAAACCGTTTAAAGGATATTATTCGTTGAAATAGAAGCCATTCAAAATTATGCATTTTATTTCATTAATTATATAAGTATATAAGTATAAATAAGGAGCTTTATTAAACGAATTATGTATTCAATATTTCTGATTAAAATAATATTCAACGAGAAAACACAGTGGCATTAAATAATTTAAAAGTGTCTTAACAAATGATGAATACAAAGAAAAAATAGTTATTCGAAATAAAACAGTATCAATGTCTCTAATAATAGTTTAAAAATTCGGTAGATAAATCAAAGCTCTGCAAATTATTGAATTATCAGGTAGACACAAAAAATTAATAATTACTAATCATCAGCGTTTATTAGTTAATCCAGCGAACAACTTATTGTCTATTACCTTTATACATAGTATATAAAATTTGATTATATAAACATCAAAAAAATTGATACCTAAAATTGATGACAGTAGATAAACAGTCCAGGTACACATTACTATTAAAAAAATCATCCATATATTAATCTAATCATATTTTCTAGAAATTTAATAATAATAGTTTATTATTTTCAAAAATTAATTACATGACAGGTCGGAATAAAGAATCTATTCGTAAGATCATAATCTAGTTACAACATAAATATTGCTAAGAGAAGGTTAGGTTATTATATATATATGTTAATAAAAAAATCAAATTCACGACGTGCGATGATTATCCCATTATTAGTTATTTTACATGAGTAGTAGTTACCTCACCAAAAGTGATAGATAAAAAAAAAAATAATAAATTCAATAAAACTTTCAATTATTTGGATCTAGACAAACCTGATGATAATTATCTAATATCGATTTCCTTGACCTTTGGGACAACGATTAGCAAAGTGACCTTTTTCTCCGCACTAAATATTAAAAAAGGATATTAGCATGTCGCAACAAGAATTACTTAAATAGCCAAATGTTAAACTTTTGAATACCTTAAAACATGTAACTTCTGACAGTGAACGGAAGGTATTATGATGAGAACCTGTACGCTGCTGTGATTATGAATTTATTAACATTTTATAAATTTACAGGTATAATTAATGTAATTTAGATAAATCTATTTATATTACCTCATCATTTTCATTAAGATTCTTGTGGAGACCTTCCTCTTCATGACCATCGTGTTCTCGTTGAGCAGTTGGTAATTCATATTTTGGGCTACAAAATGAAAGGAATAAGAATAATAAGATAAAATTAAATATCAAAAAAAATTTTGCTAAGAACAAAATAACCTACTGTCCATTAGGACATTCTAATCCTTTAGGGCAAAATCCGCTTAGGTACAATTGGCAAACAACTTTTCGAACATGCTTGTGCCGACAATGAGGACCTAAATGTTAAAGACAATTAAAGCATTTTTTAAAATAATAAATATAATAAATATAATAAATAAATATATATATATATATATATAATATCATAGCAACATACCATGTTTACAAAATCCTCTGGCATACCAAGCACATTCTTTAATTTTACTTTCCGGATCTATGTGTAAGTACATACAATCCTCGTTGCTACACTCTCCATATCTTGAATAAAACCAACATTCAGGCATTTTTCTCATATTAAATTCATGAAGGAATTCGCACTGGTCTCCTTTCTTGCAAAGACCCCGTAACCAATGCTTACATACAACAGCCTTTTCACGGAAGTTTGTTGTGTGCTTAAATTCGCATTTTGGACCTTTAGTGCATGTACCTCTTAGAAAATCTTGACATATTTGATCTTTTCATAAAAAGAAAAAACAGGGTTAGAAGATTATGAAAAAATAAAGGGTAAAAAAGCTGTAAGTTATAACAATGGAGACGACAGTGAAAAACGAACAAATGGGAGAAAAAGTTAGCAAAGGAATGGCAAACACCAATAGGAAATATTACCAAAGCTCTACCTGACTCATTGTTTGCTCCTAAGCCTAATTCTGTTCTGATGTAATCTTCGAAATCGAAAGAATAGTTATTAGCAAAAACGTGAAAGTCTGGCATTTTTTTTTTTTAAGAAAAAAATTAAAATGTATATGACGAATTGAGAAAATTGAGCTTTTGATCACGATCATATTTGTATTACGTTAGCATTATTAATATAATTTAATCATGTGGCAAACGGTCATAATTCTAGATATTCGATATTGTAAGACTATATAGCTATATAGTGATCGAGAGTTTGTTATAAGAAGCTATGATGTTACAATAGCATCTTCGTGCATAAAGTTCAAACACATGCATTTTTTATTCATCTATTGTTGTGTTTGATCTGCTCAAGAAATGCCTGTTATTTGCTATTTGGAAAAAAATTCGTGTTAATAGAGATAATAGAGATAAATGAATTTTTGGCAGTGCCCAGCTATTCCTAAGAACAAAAATAATAATCATACTAACGCTAATGATAACTAAATTAACCAAATTCGAAGAAATCTTTGTTAATATATTTTTAGTGGTTATTTTTACAATATTACTAATGCTATTTTAGATATTATCGTTATAAATAACTGGTCTTTATTCTTGGATTTGAATGCAATTTACCATTTATGGATAATTGTACTCGGGAAATATAGAATTAAAGTTGATTTGAAACTTTGTCTATTAGAATAGAATCGAAACCGCATTCATGCTGAAATTTTAAGGAACATTATATATGTGTGTTATATATAAGTATGTTATATATATATTTTTTTTCACTCTTTATTCTACTTTTATTTTGATTTAAAACGCTAAAATTATTTTTTACAAAAGTGGAACAAGTACGTAACTGTAATTCGCTTATGCATATAATTCGTGAATCCCTTAATTACCACATTTGTTATTTATTTATATGGATTAGCTGACATTTTTGATCAAATCTGCAATTTGATCAGCCTTTTTTTTTAATTCAATGTATGAAACTACACTTTGTTATTGCTTGCATATTGTACCGTATTAATTCTCCAGTCAATCTTTTATAATATACTGTCTTTCTTTGCTTTGAATTTTATAAAAGAAATTTGCGTCTCTCTCTTTTTTTTTTTTTTAGAGATCTCGAGTTTTATACAAAAAAAGGGCCTATATCACCTGATATAGTGTCTATATAGTGTCTTTTTTATTTATTGGCACTAATAAAAATTACTATTTATAGGTGAGGTAAGTTTACGGGCTATTATGTTCTTTTTTCCTAACAGGCAAGAAGAAGCTTGAACGTCGTGTCATGTTACTTGAACGTTCGCATTTCTTATTTTGTTTTATTTTTTTTTTGGTGAGAAATGTATGTTGACGAGCTTTTCTTTTATATTCTCAACTAGTGAAAGCAAGGTTCTCTCACTCCCTATTAAAACTCCCCTCTCGAGATAGAACACTTTCATGTTTTAAGCGAACATCAAAAACGGGCTGTTATGTATAATTCAAGTCAGAGAAACCAATATTACAATGGCAGTTCTGACAATAATCCAGGGTTTAGGGTGGACCGTTTGGGTGGTTATGTAAACGTAAATTACGAACCACAAGTTGTACATAGAGATTTTTCACAAAGAGGTCAAGAATATACACCTAATCTTCAAACACAAGGGTCAAACAATGCATACGGAGGGAATCGTGGAAATTATTCAAATAATCGTTCTAACAAAGGTAGGGAAATAGAATTATATAAAAATAATCTTTCATTTTTATCATTCAGATATAGATCAATTCAAATAAAAAAGACATGAAATAGTGATTAATTATATAAATAATAATAGTATCCACAAATTTAACAATTATTTAGAATCTCGTTCTTCGGCCGCAGGCGCGTGGCGTACGCGAACAAAAGATGATGAAGATGATGATACCTCTTTAGGTTCATCAGTTTATTCCCAACCTAGTGTTCTTAGTGATGGCAATCCAAATTTGAGGCGACAAAATACTACTGAGTCACGTCGTCAAGAGCCATTATATGAAAATGAACAAGAATTTACAAATAATTATGAACCGTTAGAATATCCTCCTTCACCTCATGCTGCTTCTACTACAACTCGTGGTAGTACAGCCGCTTTGACCTCAGGGATCACAAATAATAATATAATGGATCAACAATATTATCAAAATCCACCCGAACAATTTGATGTTTACAATGACTTTAATAATAACCTTCGTCAATATAATTACGATGAAGAGACCGCGTCTAATCCATCCAATGCTGCATTGGCTGGTTCCAATGCTTACTCTAAAAACAATTTTAATGGGAAGGATTATACTAACCGCGATCTTCCTGGTGGAAATAGTGATGAGAAAGGTGTTCGTCATTCGACTACTGGAGATCATTTAGTAGTTAAACAAAACCCGAAAAAACGTGGTTGTTGTTGTTGTTGTTCAAGAAAATTATGTGTTATAATTACTTTTATAATTGTAGTTATTTTGTCTATTGGCATATACTTTGTTTGGCCTCGTATTCCTTCATTTTCTGTCCCAGGTGACAAAACTTCTCCATCTACTAGTAAAACTCCAACTTTTAGAGTCGATTCTTCGCCGATTGTCGATATGGATTTCACTGTGACGGCCACGGTTGATAGTCGTGACAATTGGTTACCTTTTTATTTTAAAAATATTAGTGTTCAAGTGAGTATTATTTAAAAGTCAAAAAATATAAAAAAATATGTAAAATGTGTTATCATTCTAAATTTTATATATCCTTTTTTAATTATTATTATTCTTTAGTACTTTGATCCTTCAAACAGTCGAGCAATTGGCGGAGGAGTTGTGAAAGATTTCAGAATTTCTAGTCGATCGCTTTCGTCTGTTAATATTCCTTTATCTATTCTGTATCAACCTAGTCTGCCAGATGGAATTGTTACTAATTATGCAACTGCCTGTACAACACCAACTAATGCTACCGGAAATCGACAAACATTATTAAATGCACGCCTTGATTTACAAATGTTCATTTTTGGATTGGATTGGATATATAAGCCTACGACATCTATTACAATTTCCGATTTGAAATGTCCTTATGAAGTACCATTGTCAACTTCATCATCTTCTCAATAATATTTTTAAATTTCGTATATTCAGCCTGTGAAATTTGTAATGTGTTCAAATGACATATTTAAAATAATAATAATAATAATAATAAATCTAAATTTACAAAAAAGATAAACAAAATTTTGACTCTAATATTTGAGTAGATTTATACGTTACATTCCAACTAAATGGATGAAAGAAAAACATCATTCAGATAGTGTGTTAAAATTAATTAATTTTTGTATAACATAGTCTGAAGTTTTATTGTAATTTATATAAATTTAATAATCATTTTTTTCAGCCATCAATTCTGTCTTTAAAGAATTGTATAAACCATATATATATATATATCATATATATAATATATGCATACTTTCTTGTAATAAAATAATTCTTTATATGTTAAGATCTTTATAAATTATGAATTCATTATTTCGTTATCATGTTAACAAGCCATTTACTTACATCCTTGTTAAAATATACTACTGTAATCATTGTAAATATTAACGAATTCCTTTTTTCGGTTAAATACAAAAAAAAACCATGAAAAAAGAATTTTTACGTGAACATTGTATAAGATTTTTTAAAGTTATAACTATTGGAATGAATAAAAGTTGAAAACATTGTAGTAGAGTATAGCATTTATATCATAATAATTTTTATTAAAATGTGATAATTTAACTTCATTGATTCAAAACTTCTTTTTTTAGCAACAATATAGCCATATTTAAAAAGTAATTCAAAGTTTTATAAAGCATTAATTTTGGTTCTCATGATCCCGGCAGATAAATATTTTATAAAATTTCCCAGGTAAATTTGTCTATACATTATGACGAACTCTTAATAGCTAGAATTAAAATATAGTTTTTTTATATTAAACAAGAATTATTAAAGATCCGGAAGGCATAAACTTATTAAAAGTCAGTTATACGGTAGATTATTTATTTTAACCATTTTTATACAGTATATTTTATTTTAAAATATCTGTCATTAAATGACCATTGTACTGTTGTATGATATAATTTTTACAATACATATTATTACAACTAAACTTTTCCTAATCATCGTTTTTATTATCTTATAATAGGGATTTATTAACATATAGTTCTGATATATAATACACGATTGTAATAAAAATTCGATAAATTACTGTGAAAAGCGCAGACAACGTCTTGATAAGATTGTAATATATTCAAGTTTTTTTATTAACTCCAACGATTTAATAAAAAGAAAAAAAAAACCTCTTTATATCGCTAATTATAACCCATGACACATTTTGTAAATTGAAAAACATATATAGAAATATGAACTTCTGACTGGTAAAAAATATTATCCGAAATATTACATAATCTATGTTTAAAAGAAATAAATAAGTTAATAAACCATATTTGTGAATATATAACAAACACGAAAATATCTTAAAATAAAAGTATGTTCTAAGTAGTGATGGGCAACGCGCGGGATCCGCGCGTGATCCCGCGCGGGATGCGCGGGATTTAAAAACTCCCGCGCGGGATTTTTAATAATAAGATTTTCTGGCCTGCGTTAGCATATCATCTGGCCTGCATTAACAAATAATCCGGCCTGGTGGGCCAATTCCTAATTAGTATTTGATGTATTTACATAAAAATATTAAATCTTTTATTTATTTTCGTTCCACATATATACGTGCGTACATAGATAATGCGCAAACTGTACGTTGAAATAAATTTTTTAAATTTTCATGATTAATAAAGTGGCAATCTAGAGTTTTAATTTCTTGCACGAATAATGCACCAAGAATATTGTGTACCATATGGGAGAAAATCTCCAATTTCAGTGATTATTTAATATGAATGATAAGGTTAAATAAAATTCGAGCCAATCAGTTATGTAATTCAGAAATTATAAGCTGATTATGAATTTCTTATGAGTCGCTTATGAATTTTTGTATGTATATAATCTGGTTATAAATTTTTGTACGTATGTACAGTACCTGATCACTTATAAATTTTAGCACATTTATACCTGATTATGCACCTGATTACTTATAAATTTTTATACGCTTATGATTGATCGCTTTGTTACCATTATAATTTTTAAATATATATTTATATAATAATATTTTAAAAATTGACAAAATTAAGGCAAGTTTGAATTGATGAATTTTAATAATTATAAGATCCAAATGTATTAAAAGTAGGTGAAATCTATATAATCATTTTTATTTGTAATAAATGTAGTTAGATTTATAAGAAATGATTATTATTTTAACAAGAAATTACATTCCTAGTGATGATATATATATATATTTATTTATTAATCGTGAAAAATTCAGAAACTCTACTCGATCCCGCGAATTCTGCGAATCCCGCGCTATCCCGCGCGGGATCCCGCATCCCACGCGGGATTTTTGAAAAAATCGGGATTTGCCCATCACTAGTTCTAAGCATGATTTCAAAGAGTTTAATCCTAAGATCGTAGTTCAAATTGAATTAGACCACGTAAAAGACTATGCAACTTCTTCGAACCTTATTATTATACAAAAATGTAAAATATATTAGTTAATTATCTTAAGTGACCCAAAAAAAAAATGGAGAGAAAAGAGAAAATAACTCTATATGACAGTATAACTTCTATAAGCTCATGCTCATGGGACCAAACTTTAACAACAGCACTTATAAAAAAGAGCGGTCGAGTGTATATTTAGAGGGGGTGCGAACTATATAAAAGAGTCTCTGTACATATTTATGATACAATCAACAGAGATACTAAGCAATTGAAAATCACTAGATCACTATCGAAGGCACCTTTTTGTTTCTCTCTATTAAAAAAAAAAAAGAATCAACCAGTGGAGAATCTTAAATAACTACTTATTCATAAAAATTAGATCTACAATTAGTTGTTTGTCGTTTTGATAAACAACAGGTACTGATCGTTTCAAGACAGAAAAAAAAGGAAAAGGTGAATCCTAAGTAGTTACTTATCCATAATTTCACTAGACTCCAAATTAGTATTCTGATGAACAACAGGCCCTGATTAACGACCTTGGTCATGCATAGAAGAACTTTCGTTATTTGCGATGACCAGGATATATAAAAACGAATGTTTTAAGGAATTTCAAAAAAATTATATCATTTGTTGTATGCTTCGAAGTGACATATATCGAAGTCGAATTTGATTGAAATGATATATGTCGAAGTCTCTGATACTTTCCAGCCGCGCCGCGAGGAGGCTGACACCCACGACCATATAAAATTTAATGTTTAAAGAAAAGCTGAGAAAAGGTGAAAAGGAAATGTGTGAACAATACATAATAAAATTCGTTAAATCAAGGTAAATCATTTGATAAACAAATTACGCTATTTTGATTCATTTATGTAGATCAAACGTGATCTCACGAGATCTCACGCGTACGAGTGACAAATTAAAGAATTACAGAATCACCATTACGTTTTTTGATGCCAATCCATTCCAACTAAGGCGCTTGAGAACACCCATATCTGCTTTGCTGAGAAATTTCTTTCTATTCGGAATAAAAAAATATGGTCAATAAGGATAAATGTCCAATGATCCATATTGTCCATGCCTAAAACTGGTTTCGAAACTGCAACGAGCTCCAGCACTTGTCAATATTCAATTCTACAGTTCTAAGTTTTAACTGTTAGACGAAATCATACGAATCAGCCTTTAATAATTACATATAAAATAAGTTATTAAAGCATGGTACAGTATATTCGAAAGAATGACTCCAAAAATACTATTAATGAAGGTTACTTTAAGTCTTACGACTATTCTGAATTCTCAGCAAAATGGAAACTGGAAAGATTGTGAGTTAGCCATTACTATTAAACAATTAAACATTATATCTATGGATGAAAAGACTATTCAATGATTTGCTAAGGAGGTAAGAAATTATATTATTGCTACAATAATAATGCAAGAACGCTGCGAATAACTAAACACTATATATGTTTTAACTTAAGAATTTGCAAAAAGTTTGTAAGCGTCCAAATATTAACTCGAGGTTAGTAATAATAGTTGAATACTTTAGTATTTATATATGAAATAACTAATAGATCGGGATTCTATAATATGGTTTTGCAATTGGCAAATAATGGAGATTCACGCGAATATTTAAAGATAAACTTTTCAAAGCTTGAATGGACTGATAAATTACGAATGCCCGTACTATTCATCGAGATTTTGTAAGCGTTCGTCTATTTTATTATGTTGCCATATGATGACGATAATAACAAATAATGATAACGATTTTAGTGTTCTATAATTAAACATCCTTTTGTTTCAATACTAGTTCATGATGAAAGATTGTTGATTGCGGATTTTGGCTTATCAAAAGACGAGACATCTAAAACTTCAAATGTTAGTGTTCATGGAGTGCAAGCATACATTGACCCTCAATGTTTCGAAAACGTATCATATAAATGTAGAAAGAAATCTGGCATATATAGCTTTGGAGTAATTCTTTGGGAAATTTCAAGTGGCAGACCGCTATTCCAATCGTTAAACCTTTATGCCGTTATTATTCATATATCTGTACACCAGACTCGTACATTCAACTCTACAAAAGATGCTGGAATTATGATCCCAACCAACGTCCTGAACTTGGAGAAAGAAAGTTTTTTGGTATATATAATAAACTGCACGGAAGAATGAATTATTCTTAATAATTGAGATTCAGTATTACTTGCCAAATAAACATAATTTAGTGGAATGTTATATTAATATCTTATTAACATTTATTATTTAGGTACAAGTAAATTTGACGAATTTATTTTGGAAATTACATCTAAAATCTCAAATTTGGTTATTCAAATAATGACTATAAAAAGATATTGGAACAATCTATTAAATTTATAGATGACTTATTTATGGAATACTTTTTGAACGTAGGAGCAGGAATGTGGGAATTATAATCTCGGTCACGTGGTGGGAGTTGGGTTAGCATCGCACTATTGCAGTGCGTAATAGGTCAAATTAATATGAAAATCACATTTTTGAAAAGTGTTCGGATTAGGCGAGACCAAATGGATTCTTTGTTTTACATTACCACCCCCCCTCTCCCTCATAATAAAAAAATTTAGGACTACGGGATATTTCGGAAAACCTTTATACAGTCACGGAACAATTCGGAATTTTTTTTTAAAATTTTACTATGTGAACCACCATCTCCCTCCCCCCTTTCGGAGGGAGTCTCACCTTAGCCGCACAGCCAAAATTCAGTAGATCGACCAAATACCAGTCAACTATACTATAGCAAAATTATCACATGGGCAACTTTACTACATGGCTACCATTTTATGAGTAAAATTTTGGGCGATCTGCTGAATTTTTGTTTGTGAAACAGCAAAGAAAAACATCTTTAAGCTCGTTTAAGTAAGGTTAGTGATTACGATAGGGTTAGGTGTT
This sequence comes from Gigaspora rosea, assembly GCA_003550325.1. Lineage (NCBI taxonomy): Eukaryota > Fungi > Glomeromycota > Glomeromycetes > Diversisporales > Gigasporaceae > Gigaspora > Gigaspora rosea. The sequence goes on from QKWP01000559.1 coordinate 152,943, forward strand.
TACTGAGACCCAAGAAAAACTTTTTAGAGCAATTAAGATGGTTTCTTATATATGCAGATTTTAAGTTAGGCCATGCAATTAAATTAGTTGATTCTCGTTACATGGGACAAGCAAATAGGACCCGGCCGGGGTATATTTAAAAATTTTTTAATATAAAAAAAAAAATTTTATATAGAAAAAAATTTTAACTTCTCTAAAAAAGTGACCCGGCCGGGTAACGAAAAATAATTTTATTTGTTGCATGGCCTTATAAACGAAAATGTAATAACATTTTTTAATCTAGTGATTATTTTTTATTAAAATATTCCAGTTTTTTCGGTTTAGTCTTTGACGATCATTTCATCAATCTCGTGATACCGTTAGTTCCCATTTTGTGGAAAATGAACAAAATGATGCAAGGTGTGTAGCACGAATCTTTTGGTTGCGTTAACAAGGATCTTGTTATTTATCGCGTCCTACGATATTGTGTATTACCTCCAAAAATTAGCAAATCAGATTTCGAGTTCAGGTGTAACGTGAAAATCAAAACAAGTAATAAAAACTTTAACGCGGTTAGATTCGTCAACAACGCTTTTGGCTCTTCGTCCACAGCGCTTCCGACTTTTTTCCCACAACATTTCTGACTCTTCGTTTGACTCTTCGTTCACAACGCTTCTGACTCTTTGTTCACAACGCCTCTGACTCTTCGTCCGCAATGCCTCATCCCACCCAGTGAAAAAGATTTGAAAAATTTTTTTTGTTCTTTGGGAACATAAAATATTAAATTTATGTTCCCAAAAAATTTTGAATGTTCCTATAACTAAATTTCTCACTCTCACTCTCACTCTCATGCAAAAAAACTATCTCTATAGGGAACACAAATTATAACTTTTATGTTCCCACTTTGTTTCTAATAAAGAACATAAATTCTAAATTTAGTGTTCCTAAATTTTTTTAAATGTTCCTGGGAACACTGGGAACATCAAATCTTTAACACTGATCCCACCCTCCTATTCACACAACTGATTCATTCCAGGCAGAGCGTTTTTCCTCATGCTTAGTGGTGAAAGAGGATAAATGATTCTTTCATAGAGTCATTTATTATTTCTTTCATTGTCAGGCCTGGGCGAAAGTTGATGTTTGAGATCTCTTGATGTATACGAGGAAGCATGATGAGCTACTGCTTTGCATGCTGAGTAGGAGTTGAGAAGTATACATTATTCGGCAAAAATTTTGAATAATGGTAAATTGGTTCAACCGGACAAATGAACACGTGCCGCTTCGCAGCACGTGTCAGCCAATCATTTGCGGTATTCAAAAATTTCCCAAACATGCGATGTTGATTGGATGTCGATCCTTGAGACTTTATTGGCTGCTTATAGTGAACGAAAATGATTATATCTGATGAATTTTGCCAGAAGCAAATCACTTCAGAGAACTAACTTTCTTTAAAGGTTTGTTAGTTGTTTACTATAAAAATTTAGCATTTGTGAATAGCAAGTACTAAATTTTTATAGTAAACAGCCGACAAAACTTTAAAGAAAGTTAGTTCTCTGAAGTAAATTGCCTCTGGCAAAATTCATCAGATATAATCATTTTCGTTAGTGATTTATCATATGATTAATTGCAATTCATATACCGTAATTTACCGTCGGGTACAATTTAATTTCACGGGTAAAAAATTTGATTTGTACCCCGGGTACTTTGTATGGTATAGGGTACACTGTGTGGGGAGTCTTTTGTAAAGAGCATATTAGCACAAATCAAGGGGGGTACCGATTAAAGGGAGTATCTTCCACGGTAAATTACGGTAGAACGTTCACTATAAGCAGCCAATAGAATTTCATCCAATCAGATGGATTTTTAACTATGTTATCATAATCACCACATGTTTTAAAACGGTGAAAAATGGTTTTATTACCATCCCTAGTGTTAGTGTTATCCGACAATTTATGATCATGATTGTTAGGGAGTTGTCGGCTGAGTTTTAATTCGAGTAAACGTGATTATTTCGTAACACATAACAGAAAATAAATTCATGATCATAAAAGATTGTCGGAAATGTAAGTTACGCTGCTGGTTGTGATTTTCCAGATCGGTCTCGCAGTGCCACTAATTTGATCGGTCTAGCTGTGCACTGATTTGGAACCGGCCAGTGTGGATTTTCCTTTTGCCGAGAGACTGATTCTTCAACACTTCTTTCAACGCGTTGATGTACATTATGATAGTATGGATGCTCATATTTGCACTTTTTTTTTTTTGCCCAATTTAGTCAAGAGAATTATCAATGAAATCGAGGAACTTGGGAGATAGGATCGAAAAAGTGCTTCGTGACAGATCGGCATATAACTTTTTTTTTTTTGTTTACATTCGGTTTTTTTTTTTTTTGTATACAATACTGCGATACTAGTCAGTTTTTTCTTTATTGTGTCAGGTATTTAGATTTGCAAACTGTTGAAACTGATGAAAAACAAGGCATTCGTTTATTACCAAAAATCGGGAGAGATGAAGAGCATTAGTGGAATATTTGTCGATTTCAAACTGGAATTGAGTTGAAACTGATGAAAACAAGTCATTCGTTTATTGCCAAAAATTACAGAGGTAAAAGCACTAGTGGAATATTTTCGATCAGCAACTGAAATTAGAGTCGAAAAGGATGAGGATAAGGGCATTCATTTATTACAAAAAATAGTGAATTTATGCGATTGGCAACGGAATTGGAGTTGAAAAGATAAGAATACGGGATTCCTTTGTTACCAGAAATCGCAGAGATAGAAGTCACTAGTAAAATATTTACGATTAGAAACTGGCCATTTAAGATAGTTATGGCGATTGAAGTACGAAAAGTTACATAATTGTGGAGTATTCTGATATATCCAATGGGTTAATTTTCTTTTCATTTGTGTATTTCATTGAAAAAATAATTAATTAAATAAAATACTGTATATTAAAAAAAAATATATATATATATACTGTATAGCAAATTGCGATAAATAATTGCGATAAATAACAAAGTTCCTTAAACAATATTCAAATAATTATTTAAAACGACTTTAATTAAAATATTTCATTTAGCGTTAATAATAGATGAAGAATTCATTTACCTGTTTAACATTAATATGTACGTATATCGATATTCGTATGATTAACAATTTCAGATTTAGAAATTGCTAATAATTTGTCGATCATCCAGATTATTATAAATTGATCCAAAAATCGCGAACCCTAACGTTAATCTTACAAATGAATCGATTAAACACTCGCAAGCATTTTAAGAATAGTGAAAAGCTCTTGCACGCGTTTATTTATTCAAGAAATATTTACTATCTTTCTTTTAATATTAAAAGAAGATTAACTTCAATTTTATTACAGTTTACTAATGACCGTGTATCATCAAAATCCTGTGGCCTTAAATCATTATCACCATTAATTATATCGCGTTCAAAAACAAAATTTACATTATCCTTAAATGATTTGCCAAAATCTGCAACAATTCCTACAAGTATTGATAATTTAAAAAAAGGTCCAGAATGGGATAGTACTATTGGAAAAGTGGTTAGGCAAGCTCAAATCAATTATCCAAATTGTGTCATATTAACACGTGTTGGCCAATTCTGGGAGGTAATCCCATAATGTCATTTTTTTTCTTATACACAATTATGAGCTTAAATAATAATCTTTTTTCTTTTTTTTTTGAAGTTATACTTCGAACAAGCTAAAGAGATTGCCCCACTTTTGGATATAAAGTTAACAAAAAAAAAATTCGGTCAAGAATATTTTGCATTTGCTGGGTTTCCTACTCAACATTTAGATAGATATCTTGCTACATTGGTTAATGTTCATGGTTTTCCTGTAGCAATTTGTGAAGAATTTCTTAATGATGATGTAAATGAAGATAAATTGAAATTTAAACGTCGAATTACACGAATTATTACTCCTGGAACTCTAATTGATGAAAGTTTTTTACAATATGATCAAAATAATTTCTTACTTGCACTTTCTCTGGATGAAAAGACGAATTCGGTTGGATTGTCATGGATCGATATAACTACTGGTCTATTTTTTATGCAAAAATCAAATTTAGAATCTATTTCTGGTGATCTAATGCGTATTCGCCCTAGTGAAATTGTTTTATGTGATAGTTATCATAAGATGGAGAGTCACGAAATTTGGAAGCATGTTGACGGTAAAAAATATATAATTTCCTATGAATCATCAAATTCCTTTGATTCTAAACTGCCTCAGAGTTGGATGTCCGATTCACAAATTGATTACGATGTTAATCAAACTTTTTCTTCTGATGAGTTAAAAGCTAGTGCTGCGTTAATATCTTATATCAATAAAAATTTACTCGGGCGTACATTAAAAATTCAACCACCAATAAGTATTAATTTGAATGATACAATGATTATTGATGCGACAACTTTAAGGTCATTGGAAATTACGACATCAATACGAGATAATACAAAAAAAGGAAGTTTATTGCACGCCATTCGACGTACAAAGACAGCATCCGGTGCTCGGACGTTAGACCGTTGGTTATGTAAGTATGTTATATATTTATTCTCTTAATGTTACAATTTACATAGGTTAATAAATAAGAAATTTTAGGTTTTCCAACGACATCAATAAATATAATAAATAATCGTTTAAACCTTGTTGAATATTTTTGTAAAAACACTCATCTTACAAGTGATATTCGTCAAATTTTGGAAAATTGCGATGATACACAAAGGACGTCACAAAAAATTTCTTTTACTCATTATAATCCTGATGATTTCTTAAAATTAAAACGTACTTTAGAATCAATGCTCATTATAAAAAATCGGTTACAATTAGAACTTTATGCTACTCCTAATGATAGTATGAAAACACTTGTTGAACGTATACAACCACAAAATGATCTTATGAACATTATATCAGAAGCTATTGACGAAGACATGCTAAATAAAATGAAAGAAACACGACAGTATAATTCTGACGGAAGTATCATTTCTTCGGTTGACACCGATAATAAAGATACCGATATTGAAGATGTAGAAAATATTGACTTTGATACCAATTTTGAAGAGAAATGTAATGATGAACCTGTAGTGAAAAGAAAAATTTCTAAAAAACGCAAGAAAATGGAACAAGATTCGGAAAGCTCTATTTTTGAAGAAGATTTTGCGTCAATAGTAAAGAATGACAATTGGGTTATCAAAAAAGAGTAAGAATTACGTGATCGTTGTTTTATTGAAACGGTTTAATTTAATTATGCGATTCGCACTATTCAGCTTTTCTCCGAGTTTATTGAAATTGCACGAACAACTTGAAACCAAATATCGAGATATGATTGAACTTAGAAATCGATGGAAAGATAAATTAAGTAATAAATCATTTTTTGTTCAATAGTCAATTATTGTTTTATTGAATAAATATTTTATTTAAATGATCGCATATTTTTAGATGGTTCGGTAGAGCTTCGATCACATCCAAGTTATGGATTCATTGTTGCCATCAAGAAAGTTCGAAATAATAAGGACGTCGAACGCATACTAAACGCAACCCATATTCATCATTTTAAGCACAGAAAATGGTTCATTATCCAGGTATTTATGTAAATCAATGAATGATACGCTTTCATGATTTGGCTTCTAAATTGACTTGTTCATAGAAATGGACACATCTTGGTGGACAAATCGAAAATATCAAAACAAAAATACGTGAGGAAGAAACAAAAGTTCTTCAATTAATTCAGAAAAAGGTAGTTATATTTGTTGAAACTTACTTTTTTTTTTGTGATATCAATACATTTTTAATTGTTACTCTACTAAGATTGTAGAAGAATGGTATTTGACTGTACAAAATTCACGAGTAGTCGATGAATTGGACATAGCGAGTTCATTTGCTGTGTTAGCACGAGAACAAAATTTTGTGCGGCCTATCCTAAACTACAGGTACGCGTTTAGCAATATTTACTTTATCCTTTTTTTTATATTTAACTTAGTTTTATTCTTGTAGCTATTCTCATAAAATTGTGGGCGGTCGTCATCCTGTAGTAGAAGCAGGACTTCAATCAAAAGGACGTCAGTTTGTAAAGAATGATTGTTATGTAGGAGATAAAAAACGATTGTTTATATTAACCGGGTAATCTTATATTTCATTTAATAAGTTCCGACATGGCACGTGGGTCCTAACTCAAAATAACGTCCATGCTGCTATTTCAAGATTTTGCTGTATTCCATTTTTTAATCCCTAATATTTTGTCTATAATACAGACCGAATATGGGTGGAAAGAGTACATACTTGCGTCAAAACGCCATTATTTCTATTTTGGCACAAATTGGATCTTTCGTTCCAGCTGATTATGCGGAAATTGGCATAGTTGATCAAATATTAAGTAGAGTATGTGAAAAAGTATAAAATGCTTATATTTCGTAAAGTTTATTAATTTATTTTATTCTATCCAAGGTTGGTGCTTCGGATAATTTATATCAAGATCAATCAACATTCATGGTTGAAATGATTGAAACTGCACATATTTTAAGGAATGCAACACCAAGGTCTTTTGTAAGTATATACAGCTACTACTTTTCAACACAAAGATTTCTTACCCGTATTACCGCGAAATAGCGCACACCTGCGCGGTATTTTGATCACCTGCGCGGTATTTCGAGTACGCGCATGTGTGCTATTTCAAAGCAACCCAATTTTTTCACGTGTTATACATTCTTTATATGGTATACTACCACAGTGAAAATCTCTCTAGATGCACGCTCTCGGTGCCAGATTTTAACAACATGCACTTAGAGAACAATGCGAAAACGTGCATTTATAGAGGCCATGTATATGTTTGACCAGAATTTGAGTGTGCATTTAGAGAGGGTGTGCACTCATAGAGGGTGCACTTAGAGGTTTCACTGTGTATAAGGTGCGCGCTATTACGGGACGCGCATGGGCGTTATTTTGAAGCCATGTACACTATTTTTAGGGAATGTGATTTTCGAAATAATGCCCATGTGCGTTATTCCGCGGTAATAAGTATATAACTAGGAAAACGGATACCGTTAGTGTTCGAAGACGGTTAATAGACATCGGCTGATCCGTGTCGATCTCTATAGTTGATTGGTCAATCATTGATCACGTGGCGGAACCCATTACTTACTTTGTTTCACCTTTTTACAAAGGTCATTATGGATGAAATTGGTCGTGGAACAGCTATTTTAGATGGAATTGCAATTTCATTTGCAACATTATACCAGTTACATTATATAAACCGCTGTAGAACATTGTTTGCTACTCATTTTCATGAATTGCCAAACCTAATGGTAAATTTTGAGAATGCTGCGTGTTACTGTACTGATATTCAAGAAAATGAGGTAATTTTTTCTTTAATATGTAAAGCCTTAAGTATCAATTAATGAGAATTGTAATTTTTAAGGATGGAAGCTTTTATTATCTTCACCGAATAAAAGAGGGTGTAAATCGAAATTCTGCGGCTTTGAAGGCTGCGCAACTTGCAGGTATAGTTTAATCAAAATTCTTCTATTTAAACATAAGAATCATTCTTAATTGCTATGTTGGTGTTCATATTTTAGGAGTTCCGCCGTCAGTATTATTAATCGCCAAAAATACCTTAAAATATTTGCAAGAACATTCAAAGCCCATTAATTTGGATTCATATTTTCAATCTGAAATCGAAAAGTCTATTCATAATGAATTAACAGAAGTTTAATTTTTTTCTTAAACATAAAGAATTGGCATTCACATTCATAATTCAGTAACTTGCTTTTTGATTAAAATATGCTATTGTCTAATTTTATTATGAGAATTTTAGAAAATTGCAGTGTTTCAATTGAATATTAACGTTAAAGCATTCAATTTATTAATTTATTTTAAATTTTTGTGTATAAATTTAAGTCCTCCTTAATCAGTGGTGCAGGCAAATTTGTTTGCTGACTTAAAATTAATATTTAAAATTCTAGTAAGATTTTTCGAATATTAATTTTAAGAAAATTAGTACCCCTGACAGTTCCTAAAGATTTTTTAAACACAACCTTTAAATTTAGTAATTATCATTAATTTTTTAATTACAATATGTATTTTCCATTGAAAAATAATAAATACATGCATGTAAGGCTTTATTGAAAAAAAATACGCAATTTCTAATCTTTAAACCTGATAGTTACTGTGTCTTCACCCAAACTCTCTATCTTAAATGAATAAAAATCTTCGGAATATGACACATAGATAAAATCCTTCTGCATTTTCGAACCCTTTTTGATCCACTGCGAATATCAATAATAGCTATACTCTTTGCATACTTAGTAAACTCTATATTCTCCTGCAGGTTCAAACTTTCTATGATGCATAGCCATATCTTAAAATTTCAATTGCCCAGTTTAACTCATCCACATAAAAACGATATATCCATCACATGCAAAAGTAGCACCTACGTCACACGACAAAAAATAACGATATCCAAACTGACGTTGTCCAATTCTATAAAATTCTTTTTGCCGTGTTTGTTCTAGAAGGTAAGCACCATTTTCATCTAATTCAAATCCAAGATGTAATAATTCTTTACTTTCTAAACTCATTGCTGTGAAAACTTTCACAATAAAATCAAATAATGAAGTAGGAACAATGACAGAAGGGGTTTCATTACCATAATATTGCATGAGAAATGGCATAATAAGAGGCGCAGAAAATCTTAGTCTATGTCTTTCATCAATAATCATATAACCTGATTTGATTAGAGCCAAATTCCTTTTTTTACAGATTGGTAGGGGATAGCACCATTTAGGTAAACACTTTCGCACAGTTTTTCAGAAAAAGCCTGGATCTTGGGAGAAGCACGGCAGTTTTTGATAGTTTCACTGAAATCGTTTGAGTTCAGATACACAAATATGTCTTCCCAAAACAACTTATTTTCACGAACCCGTCGCATAATTGTATTGTTTGTATATTGCAATATCGTTTGTTGGATTACAGTAGTATAGACTACGGAGTAGTAACATGTTGGATGTAACGTGTTTTCAGTAAAATTTAATGGTTGAAAAATATAATAAAATTACTTTAGTATTAAAAATGCTTTACTTTTATTATTATAAATCCATTTTTTTCGCGTATTTCGCGTAGTTGAAAGAAGTTTTAATTGATATGATTGGTCAATAATCACGCTTGGATCTACATCAATTAGCCAATCACACAATTGTTATAACCCGTGATTTTCCGTAATACACATATCCGCCGATTTGATTTTTAGGGATCTTTTTTCGATAAACGGTTACACGGACTTTTGCCATTAGATGACGTGAAGAATAACAAACGAAACATTCAATAAAAAAAGCTTTTTAGCCTTTATATGAGATAGACAAGCAATAAATACTAAAAAAACAACTACACTAAGCCATAAAAGAAAGCACTATTGAAGTGCTCGGGTATTTTCGGGTAGTGAACGATCGGTTTGTCATTTGAACGATCGGTTGTATAATGGGTAAGGGCGAATCCGGAAGTAATTTTACAGGAAAACAGCCTTTTTAACATACTTTTAGCTAATAATAAAACATGTAGATATTGCAATATTCTACACTTAATTATAGGTTCAAAGTAAATTTAAAAGACCGTTTTTGTAAAAACTCGCCTTGTAATAAATTTTAATGACAAATAATTCTCAATCATGATTGGCTAATTTTGGGGTCAAACCAAATCGGCCGATATGAGTAATATTTTTTCTTATATATAATACCTACCAACAAGTTTAGATGGACCAAAAAAAGTGTCGTTCTTTATAAAATTTTATACTTCTTTGTAAATATAAATCAGCAATTATAGTTATAAGTCAAATACTTAATCTCGATTCATAGTTTTTGATTATTCAAACTAACCTAAATTGGTATTGAAAAAAAATGTCCAAAGATACTAAACACTCAGGCACTTCTTATCCGAGTTTCACAAACTTTGTAATAAAGATATGGATTCGTTTTGAGGGTGAGCCGAGTTCTGTGAAGTTGAAAGCTAACGTATCTCAGGTCAAAGACTTGGACGATTTCAGGGATATCTCATGAGCGAGTTCGAAGAGTTAAAAGATGTCAAAAATCAAAGAATCGTATTTTTAGATTACAGCAACACGACTCTTTCACCAGACACTTGCTTGCAAAATCTTGCAAACAATACAACAGCTAAGACACCACTTCTTGTTCGTTACCCGCTCTCAACTGCAACCAGTAAGGTTTTTACCTTCTTTGTTTGTCCTACTTAAAATAAGTGCTTATTAGTTTCCACCAAATGTAGTTTCGGTGAGCTTCAATTATTTACGTTGTTTAGGCAAATGTAATATACCACATACCAGTGGTTCCTTAAGTTTATTACGAGAAAGAGTCGTAATAAGATTTAAGGAGTTACAAACAGAAGAATTTTACTTTTTTAATGATAAAACAAAAGAAGAGATTCGAAACAAGTTTGACTTTAACATTTTAGTATTTAAGACCGAACCAAATGGTAACGACTATAGTCTTAAACTAAAAGTCAAAATCGATGGTTAAAAGTCTTACAGTAATTGGGAATTAAAGGACGTGTTTAAGGAAATATTACGACAGGATTATAAATCTCTTGCTAGCATTCCAAGGTTTAACTTGAATGACCTACCCTCGTTAGAGCACTCATTTACTGAAGGCGAATTAAACGGTTTCGTTGCTGATCTTCAAAGAACACTTGATGCATTCAATGATAAATTTGGTATCAATGAGATGACTGCTCGTGAATATATTTCTACCTTCATGAAAATTGCGGTTTGTCATATAAAAAAATACACAAACAAATCTGCGCAATTGAATGTGGCAATAGACCTGGATGGAAGTCATGGGTACAGTCCTGTAGACTACATGGTGGAAATCGTTAAAATTTTGGTGTTGTTATGTAAAGCAAAAGCGTAAAATATGAACAAGGGAACAGCTCAAGTTCTTGTGCAAATACATAGCGCAATAGAGCAACAATTGGGTAAACGTAAGCACGGGCAAATGGAACAAGCGATGTTCGGAATAGTCACAACTGGAAGATTATAGTGATTTATACGTTGGACTAGATCATTGGAAGAACCGATAGTTCATATTTCTAAAGAGTACCCTTGCATTTTTACGGGTGAAATGGAATCTGAAAAGGAAGTACTAAAACATATTACTCAGATATTACAAGTCCAAGCTATTGCATTTGGTGATGACGGCTATCCTTCAAAACGTCAATGTATTAATCAAGAAAATGATAGATGAAAGAATTTTGTCCACCATTCCCGACATGTATTTTTATTTTAGCATGTATTATTCTTTGCGTTAATGTAGTCTTATTTGTTAAAAATAAGTATCTGTGCTTAGCTCAATAATACGTGAAAATAATAAAGATTTCAACTGAATTTGATTTTTTTAATCTTGTGCAATAAAAAATAAAAAAAATGTACATGCTATCATATTTAGGTACAAAGCATCCACAATCAGACGAATAAAATTAGATTGCCAGTTTACTATATTGTCATAAAGCTGGCCCAGGTGGCTGCATCCACTTATTTGCGCGGGTAATACAAGTTCCTGGGAGAGGAAATAGCCAATCGGAGAGTGCAAATTTTGACTATTCCGGATCAGCCCGACGAAGAATTTGAACACGCGTAAAAGAAGAAAAAAGCAAAAATACGCAAAAACTAATGGTTAAATCGATCTTGGAGCACTAATTAAAAATGACGGGAATGAAATTTACTTATATTAAGTATCACTCTAAGGGCAGTGTCATTAATCACCTGATTATTTTTTATCAGAGGCCTACCCCCCTCTCTCTTCCTCAATATATAAATAGTCAGGTTCTTATATATAATTTCAACTTTTTTTACCCCCCTCTCCCTCTAAAAAATCACCTGATTTTTGTTACTCCCCTAACCACATAGACTCTAACGTTAAGGCCCTAACCCTAAATTTTTTATTTTACGCACTTAATTTATTTACAAAATCGGATTTTCTTTTTGGTCTGTATTACCCGCGCAAATAAGTAAAATGCCAGGAGGACCGGTGTTACGACCGAGAGGGAAAGCGAAGAAAGGAAGAGAAAATTTAGACCAATTTAGTTCAGTCGTCAACAAAGTCAGGTGAGAATTATTTTAAATCGAAGTAACACGTGATCAGAGAACGAAGGAAGGGAATCATGGGATTTATATAGAGAACTGCAAACAATACTGCAATGCAGCTAACGCAATTTATATAGAAATAGTTTTCTTTATTAAAATATAATTCTCAATGGGAGTACATTTATATGTAAACAACTAATTTATGCAAATAACTGTGAGCGTCTCTTCTCTCTATTGATATCCGAAACCTATCTCTTTTTATAATTTCCAAATTTCCTGGGGGTTTAAAATCCTAATTATATTGTTTACCTCTCTCTGAGGATAATTATTCCTCGTTGAGGTACATATCCCCTCGTGGCGGGTTATACTCCCTCATGGAGAGTTTTGTACCCTCGTAGAGGATTTTTGTTTCCCATATCGATCCTCCTTCCCAATTAAGAAATGAAAAAATAAAGTAAAATAAAATAAAATAACATAAAAAAATTTAATAAAATAAATTTAAAGAAACTAAATAAAAAAATTCTTCGGGCATAACATCATCCCTCCCTTGAAGGATGAGCCCCTGCGAATCCTTAAAATAACAAATAACACGGCTGATAATTCTTCTTGTCTTTGTGTTTGAGCAGTAGTCAATAATTGCTCAGAAAAGTCCTCATCATATATTTTGTCAAGGACAATGATATTAATGTGCTCTACCAGATTCAAGTAACCTTCTCCTCGTGTTATAAAGGCCCTCCTGGCAATTCTCCATACGGTTTTCCCACTTTCCTTCGAAAAATGCGGTTTGAATTTTCTTTGGGCAGCATCACACTATCTCTTTTTTGCCATAATACTCCCTAATTTGTAGTAGGTTTCTAGAATTTGAGTGTTTGACATCCTACGGGCATCGGTACTGCATATTTTTTGGCTGGAATTAGCCAATCTTTCAACCCAATTTGCCTCCAGCGTTTTGAAGGAAATAATAGGGTCGGTTGGGTTGCTATGGTTTAGGTCTTGAAGATAAATAGGCATATTTCTTTAGATTTTTTCAGCTAGAGTTCTTTTTTCTGGCCGATGAATATATTCTGAAACTTCTTGTACTAAAGTTCGAAGGGTAATGCGATCATGGTCCATGAATACAAATTCTTCAGATTCTAAAGCAGTAGCTAGTTTTTGTACGTGTGTTCTGATCACCTCTAAACATTGTTCCATTTCTACTTTTGTCAGTATATCTTTTAATTCGAAGTAGGTATATTCTTTTTTTGTTCTAATAATGATTTTGATCCTTTCTTCTTTTCCTTAGTATATATATATATATATTTTTTTTTTTTTTATGTATTGCAATTACAGGTTTTGGAAGGCAATAATACAGTATTTTGTTCTATATAAGGCTTTAGCTGACTGCCATGCACACTTTGCATTAACACTTTCTCATCTAAAGTATGTAATTTATATGTTCTATTCTTGAATGCCTCATGTGTAGGGGCCAAGCCATTTTGGTTCTAGCTTGCCATCTTTCCGAGTATCGAGTTTTGCTTTATATCGCTATACCTTTTCTCCTATTAAGAAGCTCTGTAATATGCACCAGCTATCGTGTTCTAGTTTTTGTTTTTTTTGCAATCGTTTTATGTTTTCTATCACCAAAGCTTGTGACTCTTTCAGATTATCTATGAGAGTTAGTATCCGAGTAAGGATTATTGATTGCATCTTTTCTTCCTCTATTTCTTCAATAAGATAGGTAATTATATCCAATTCTACCAACAAGCGGGCTTTTCTCCTGTAGACCAAATAAAATGGCTTGTATTGCATGGTATTTTGTTGCATTGTACGATAAGTAAAGAGGGCCAGTTGTACAAACTCATCCCAGTCCTCTGCATACTGTATTGTGCATTTGGATAATATTTTACACAAGGTGCAATTAAACCTTTCGACTTGACCGTTAGTTTGTGAGTGGTAACTCAATAATATAATATGCTTTATATTTAGTTCTTCACATAATTTACTAATTATTTTGTTATCGAAATGGGTTCTTTGGTCCAATACAATCTTTCTGGACAACTGTGTCTGCTTATAATATCGTTAACAAGAAACGAGGCTACTGAATCTGCCTGACAATTTGGTAATGCACATGCCTCTGGCTGCTTAGTGACAAATTCTGTGGCCACAATTAAATATCTATTGTCCTTTTTTATTAAAGGTAATAGGCCCATGAAGTCAATACCTATGTGGTCGAAGAGTTGAGTCGGCTTTATTGGGTATAGGAGTTCATGTATATTCAGTCTTTCCCATTGTTGGCAAATTTCACAACCCTTTACAAAGTCTTTAATTTTGGTAACTATTTGTGGCCAGTAGTATCTCTTTTAACCCTTTGAATAGTGGCTGTCTCTCCTAAATGCCCTCCAATAGTGCTCCTGTATACTGCGTCTAAAATTACCTTGACCTCCATATATCTCACTACTCTCAAGGAGTTTTGTGTGTCCTCATTATTTTTCTTATATAAAATATTTTCTTATACTAAAAAATACCAAGCTTGCGCCTATTTGATGTAGAGTTAAGGTTTTTTTTTTTTTTAATATTCTATTCTCGATAAACTATCCACGTGAAGGAGTTGTTTTCCAGGGCGATATTTAATTACAAATCATAATCTTGAAGTGTCATTATTAATCTTGCCATATGTTCAGATGGATTCGTTATATTGTTCAAATATACTAAAGCCGAGTGATCTGTAACAATAGTGAATTTAAACCTGTGTAAATAAATATAGAATTTCTTCATAGCCTATCCAATTGCTGTGCATTCCAATTCAGTTATAGTATAATTTTTTTAGCAGAACTGGTGGCTCTACTGGCATATTCAATAACATGTTCTTTTTTACAGTTATCCAGTTGAGCTAGTATAGCTCCTAAGATCATGTGGGAAGCATCCATATACAGAGTATATGCTTTACTGTCATCGGGTGGGCAAGAGTTGGTGCAGTAATAAGGTTTATTTTAAGCTTTTCAAAAGCTTGCTGCTGCTCTGATCCCCATTTATATAACTCTTGATTCTTTAATAGTTTATATAGAAGGGTGGCTGTCTTCGCGAAATCTTTCATAAATCTTTTATAAAACCTAGTGAGACCTAAAAAATCTCATAGAGCTCTAAAATTTTTAGGTCGCGAAAATTTCTTTACAGCTTTAATTTTTTTTCTCCTGCCGCTACCATATTTGTCCAAAAATAAGCTACCCTTTTGGCCAAAAAGTTACACAAAAAATCGTGGGGTAGCTTATTTTCGGATTGTTAAATTTTTTGAAAAATTGAAAACGTACTAATAAAAAGTTGTCCAAATGCCATGAAATTTTTACTGTAGGAGGACCCCGAATAATCTATGTGAGGTTATAGTTGAAAATAGCTAATGGAGGGCTGTTTTTCAAAAAAGGTTATATTTGAAAAGTAGGTATTGGAGAAAAAGGTTATATTTGAAACCCACTAAATAGCAAAATAGGTATATTTTAAAGAATGCTAATAGTGGTAATTTTTATAAATGTTATATTTGAAATGTGCTAATGAAAATCTGGGCTATAATAGTAATCCAGCAGGTAAAAAAAAGAGAGGAGTAAAAGAGAGAAAGGGTAATAAAAAGAGAGGGTAAAAAAAAGAGAGAGGAGTAAAAGGGAGAGAGGATAAAAATTGGTCAAAACGGGCTATTTTTTTTAAGTTTTTTGGCTCAATTTGTGGTATATATATTTATAATCTTTGGTAGCTTATGGATCAAATGGGCTTAAAAGATTTTGAACTTTAAAATTTTTTTTTTT
>QKWP01000559.1:168881-201246 GCA_003550325.1 Gigaspora rosea
TTTTTTTTTTTTTTTTGAGACGTTGTATTTCAAAAAAAGTTAAAGATGGATGAAAGTTTAATCTAATGTGTAAAATGTAGCTTATATATACCAAACCAAAAGCACTAACCAAAAAAATTTTTACTATGATGCTCAAATATAACCTCATATAGATTATTCGGGGTCCTACTGTAGGTGTATTTTGTTATGTTAAACAACTTTACTTATTCGACCTTTTGAAGTTTACATAGTAAAAAAAAAGTTTTATATGTAGCGACTGTTAACGATTTTTTTAAAAATTTTTCTGAAAATCCAGGGGGTAGCTTCTTTTGGAGGTAGCTTATTTTCAGAAATCTACGGTATCCCTTGTTTGCTTATTTTGTGGCCTAAAAATGTTATTTTCTGTTTGAAGAAAAACCATTTTCCTTTATTTAATTTCAGATTAGCGGCATTTATTCTCTAAAGGACCTCTTTAACGTGCTTAAGATGTTTTTCAAATATGGGAGAAAAAATAGTAACACATCAATATAGACTAAACCAAATTTCATAAAATTCTCTGCAATACTTGATCCATAAGTCTCTGGAATATTGCAAGCGCATTTGTAAGCCTAAAGGGCATCACATTGAATTCATATAAACCAAAGCGAGAGGTGAAAGCTGTTTTTTTTTAATATTGTGAGTGCATCTCTATTTGCCAAAATCTGCTCACTAGGTCAAGAGTCAAATACTATGCTGATCGTTTCAAGGCGCCTAACAGCTCATTAATTCAGGGTAGAGGGTAGCTATCCCGTTTAGTTACTTTATTCAACCTTCTAAATCTACGCAAAAATGTAACAACCTATTTTTCTTTTTTACTAATACTATGAGCAAGCCCATGGACTATTTGACGGTTGGATAATTTCAGCTTTCTGCATTCGATAAATTTCAGAACCAATAAATTTGTGTTCCGGTTTTGATGTAGCGTAGAACTTTGTTTAACTAGAGAACCCTTTTCCGTAAATATTTTATGCTGAATCTTGAAAGTTCTTTCTAATTGATCCAATTCCTTCACAAAGGTATTATTATAATTTTTTAATAGGGTCCTTATCTGGGTTTCTTGCTCTCCTGATAGTTGTCAATATTAAAATTCTTTTCCTTCTCTTCTTTATTTAGGTAAACGGTTTCCTTTTTTTGATTTCTTCTAAGAACACATTTCTTGAAGTTATGGCCCTTCTTTAAGCACGTCCTACAAAACTCGAGTTCGAAAGAGGCTTTCTTAAATTCTAAATATAGGTAGGTTTCATTGACCATGGTCTTTTCTTTATATTTCTCTTCATATTTATTACTCTCTGACTCCGTTTCTTCATCTGTTATACTATCACTTTCCTGGTCATCTTTCTTTAGATTTTTCTTCTTTTCTATCCATTCATTAATATTAGCAGACTTACAGTACTCAGTAGATATAATTATCCTTTTATTTCCTTCTCATATCATCAATTCACAATCCTTCTAATCTAATCTTGCTCTCGCTTTTTTCATCCAATTATTGCCCACGATTACTGCATAGTTTCCGGCATCTGTTACTACCGCTCGAGAGGTAATTGTCTTACCTTCTACTGTTATAGAGAATTCATCTATTTCTCCTAAGGGTTGTTTTTGCTCCCCATTTACTCCTATTATTACTATAGTTGAGAATCAATCGATTAGAATATTTACCTGTTTTAGGAAGTTAGTGGAAATGATACAGCTCGACGAACTACTATCTACTATCAAGAGAATTGGGTGGCCCTTTACTTGTGCATCACAATACATTAAAGTAGTTTTTTGGTTACTGTCCTGTTTAGGACAAAATTTAGCAATCTTAGATATGATTACTCTACTCGGCCTAGTTATTTTTGAAATTTCCTTCCTAATATTGGGTGCTATCTGAAACAATTGAGCATAGGTAAGGGCGCTGACATTTATTAGGTAATATTTTAGAGAGTGGAGGGTCAAGAAAAATCATATCTTAGTTAAATTTAATTGGCTAAAATTCTATTTATAGATCTTACCTGGGGGTGGGGGTAAGCCCTATAGTAAATGAATATTAGGTAATAAATGTCGGCGCTCTAATATTCGGCTTCTTATTTTGTAGGTCCGTCATTATGGAGTACAGCTAGATATTTGACATTATTAAAGGCTCAACAGTTTTAGTTTTCCTCTTCTTAGCAATTACTTTTTTTAACTTATATACAGAATCATTGTTTTCTTCCTTATTCGTTTCTAATACCTCTAACACCTCAACTTTCCCACTATCCTTTTTCCTCTTTTTTGTTATATAAACTTCCAACAGGGATTCTTTGGAGGGATTTTTAGACTCAAGCGTACTCTTACCCTCCTAAAGAGCTTGTACTTGAGATACATCTTCAGTAGGCCTATTCCTATCTTCATTCATATTTCTTTCTTCAGGTCTTTTTCTTTCGGCATCATTTATTTGCAGAGCGGAGTCTCAATTATTGTTTACATTAGGGCAGTGTTGTACATTTTTAATGTTGGAGCATTTTGAAGTGTCCGGCGGACAGTCCTTCGGACAATCTGACTCTTATTTGACTTAATAAATCTATCCTAAAAATGTATCGTAGATTTCTGAAAATAAGCTACCTCCAAAAGAAGCTACCCTCCGGATTTTCAGAAAAATTTTTAAAAAAATCGTTAACAGTCGCTACATATAAAACTTTTTTTACTATGTAAACTTCAAAAGGTCGAATAAGTAAAGTTGTTCAGCGTAACGAAATACTTTTATAGTAAAAATTTTATGGCATTTGGACAACTTTTTATTAGTACGTTTTTCAATTTTTCAAAAAATTTAACAATCTGAAAATAAGCTACTTCCATGATTTTTTGTGTAACTTTTTGGCCAAAAAGGGTAGCTTATTTTTAGACAAATATGGTACACATATGTGCAAAAGTTAATTCTGAACTACTTTAATACTTTAATTAATAATTAAAGTAGGTTATTGTAATAAAATTTTAGTGTTAAACTCTGTCTGAAGTTGTCCAAGTTGTTTGAGTAACAATACTGCATTAGAGCATTCCTACGAAACATGGCCCTGTCATTAGCAAGCAAAACACATGACCATCAATCGATTTTCTCAGTAGTTATTTCTATTTTCCCCATAAGTTTCTCTAGTTCTATTCTTATTCTTTACAGATACTACTAATTCTTCCATTAGTGTAGTTAACTTTTTTATAGGATCTTCATTCGAACTAGTCATTAATAGGGCTTCACTTCATTTATCAGTTGTTGTAAATAGGAAACTACGGGGTTTATAAATGGAATTGGATTCGCCATAGTTAAATTTTGTGCAAGCGTTAATTCACTAACTTTGGCCCTTTCTATTGCCTTATGTAACGTTCCAGGCATGAATAGTCCTATAGCAAGTGCTAGATTCGGTCGTAATCCCTGCACAAAAACTTGAGCCCTCATTGATTCAGAGTATTGGTTACTTCCTACCATCATTTGTCTAAACAAAGCAGCCATATCTGCAGAATATTAATCAATAGTCTCTCCTACTTTTTGACATCTAGTAAGTAGTATGGTACTTCACTGACTCAGGAGCATTTGTGTACAAAAATTCTGTCTAAATTGATGAATGAAGCTGGTATCCGAGTGAAGATTATCTTCTTATCGATAAATATGAGATCTGGTAATACGCCTATTTTCCCACCACATAGCCACCATTCCCGTAAGATATACACCAATAACTGCTATCCTTTGTTTCCCTTGTATATTATTTGCCTCAAAGGCACGATTCACCATTTCTATCTATTCAACTGGGTCTTGATTTCCTCCGTAAAAGTAGGTATAGATACTATATTCATCTCTCATATTTGGTTATTTTGGATAGCTTGGAGTAAGGCACCTGCTATTACCCGTAATAATTGCCAGAGCTGTTGCTAGAACTCATCTTCTCAAACTTCCGGACCATTAGACTCGTCATTATTATTAGTATCCAAAAAGTGGTCCATGTCAACTGTTTCAGTCTTGGTTCTTCTCTCTTTTTTCAAAGTATAGGTTTGGGTTAAAATTACTCAAATTATAATTATGGATTCAGGTGTACTGTTCAATTTCACACAACTAGCTTCAAATGTTACAACTAAGAAGGAGAGCGGAGAAAGGAAGAGAAAATTTAGGTGATTTAGTTCGGTCGTCAACAAAATTAGGTAAGAATTATTTTAAATTGAGGTAATACGTGATTAGAAAACAAAAAAAAGAAATCACAAGATTTATATAAAGAACTGCAAACAATATGCAATGCGGCTAACGCAATGATGTACAAATAGTTTTCTTTATTAAAATATAATTCTCAATGGGAGTACATTTATATGTAAACAACTAATTTATACAAATAACTGTAAGTGTCCCTTTTCTCTATTGACGTTCGAAACCTATTCCTTTTTATAATTTCCAAAGTTTCTAGGGGTTTAAAACTCTAATTATGTTGTTTACCTCCCTCTGAGAGTAATTATTTCTCATTGAGGTACGTATCCCCTCGTAGCAGGTTATAACTAGGTTATACTTCCTTGTGAAGGGTTTTGTACCCTCATAGAGGTTTTTGTTTTCTACGTCGATCCTCCTTTCCAATTAAAAAATAAAAAAATAAAGTAAAAGAAAATAAAATAACATAAAAAAATTTAATAAAAAAATTTAAAGAAACTAAATAAAATAAAAAAAATTCTTCAGACATAACGCTAGGTATTACCCGGCCGGATCTTTGTATGGGTCCGAACCTGTATCGATTCTGATAAATTAAGGGTCTGAACTCGGTCCGTCAACAGACCAGACTGGATGCCAGACTGGACCCAGATCTTTTGTAAAACACTAGTTCCAGATCATATGAATTCTAAAATCAGCAAAAATTTGGCCAAAATTTGAAAAATTTTGGGCTAAACACCAAAATTTAGAAATTTTAAAATTAGAAGCAAAAATTTGGATCCAAATTTTGACAGTTCCTGGTGCAGAGGTCTGCTATAGAGGTTGGTAATATCAATATGGTCTCAATGTTAAAAAAGATGAATGAAAGACCTTTAAATTTTACTGATGATCTGCTAAATTAAACTATAGTAAAGGAATGTTCTGAACTGGCTTCTGCGGAATCTGTACCCAAAAAAATAAAAAAAAAGCTTACCTAAAATCCACCAAGGCCCAGCATTCCTAGCATTCCGATGGAATATTTAAAACTGCTCTTTGTTACTATTACAAAATCGGTGAAATGGTCCAAATAAATATTTAAGATAGTATGTAAAGATCCTATTTATAGTCGTCATGTTTATAATGAATCTGACAATAAGTTTGTGAACTATTTAAAGTGCTTACAATATGCAAAGGGATGTTTCGAGTGGGCATATGAAGAATATGCTAAATGGACACGTGAAGAATGTAGTCGTCATGTTTACTATGAAATCGATGAGTCTGGCAATAAGTTTGACGATAAGTATAACAATGAATTTGAAAAAGAATATTTGTGGTTGCTTAAGTTTTTAAGAATGAGTTTGACGATAAGCTTGCAGAAGAATACTATAGATTCCTGAAAATAAGCAACCTTTTTTTGGACGATTTTAAGCAAAAAAACTGGGGTAGCTTATTTCGGGTTATACGGGTTTTTAAGAATTTATGCCCGATAGCAAAGATTGCTTATTATCAGGCATTATCTTTTTAAAAAAATTCTCACATATTTAAACTTGTGTGAACAGGTTTTGCACATACATACTAGTATGCGCATTATTAAACATAGTATCTATGCCATATTTGGCACTATATTTAATAATGCACATGCTACGTTACTATATTACTGTATTTCTTTTAATGGCTTTTTTTTTATTCGATTTTTATTTAAATTTTTTTTATTTTTTAATTTGATATTTATTATATTTAAATTTTTTTAATGATTTTCTATTTTTTTTTATAATAACGTTTTATTAATTTTTTTTAATTACGTTTTATTTATTTTTTATTTTTTTTTTATATTTTTAATTTTTTTTTTACATTTTATTTATTTGAGTTTGAAAATTCCACGCACCTGTGCGGCCGTGCACCCCATTATTGGCCAATCAAACCCGATCACGTGAACACGTGATCAATCGCTCGTACCCGGCCAATCAACATCAATTGCAAATTTTATAAAAAAAGTTTTAAGATTTTTTTATTATTAAAAAAAAAACGATAATACAACGAACAATAAAACGATAAATTTTTATTAAAAAAAATAATAAAAAAAAACAAGAATACAACAAATGATAAATCGCACTATGACTAAAAAAAACACACACAAAGTAACGAACATCCTAACCCTAACCCAAACCCTAACTCTAACGACGGCTCCAACAGCGAAATCGTACTAAAGAAGAAAAGCTCCAGTAATGACGGCTCCAACGACAAAATCGCAACTAAAAGACGATCCCTAACCCGAACCCGAACCCTAACGACTGCTCCAACGGCGAAATCGTACCTAAAAGAAGAAAAGCATCCAATAACTCCAGTAACGACAGCTCCTACGACGAAATCGCAACTAAAAAAAGAAAAGTATTAGTAAATATATAAGTTAAAAAAAAAAAATTAACGGACCCAAAACGAAAACATACCCGAAAACAGCGACTCCAATGGCTTTATAATGTCAGTGAAATCGCACCTGAAAGAAAAAAAGAGTTAGTACCTGAATAAGGGGGAAAAACAACAAAAAAAAACAAGCAACGGCCCAAAAAAAAATTCTAAAATGACCACGGTTGCAACGACTTTCTTACCCGAAAATGGCGGCTCAAATAACTCCAGTAATGACGGCTCCAACGGTGAAATCAGCCGGAAAAAAGAGAAGCATCAGTAAATATATAAGAAAATAAAAAAAAAAGACCCCAAGACAAAAAACTTACCCAAAAACGGCGACTCCAATAACTCCGAAAAACTTACCCAAAAACAGCGACTCCGGCTCCAATGGCAAAATCAGAAGAAAGAAAAGCATTAAAAAAAAAAAAAGAAAAAACGAAAAATTTACTCGACCCAATAAACCACTTAACAAGAACTTACCGAGATTACGCCGTACAACACAACTCCAGAAAAAAGTGCAAGACCACCCACTGGAGAAATGTAAACGTACAAAACCACCCACCAAGAATGTTCTCTACAGCGCCGTAGAAACGTATATTACTTCGGAAGAACGCCGGCGCAAGATCACTTTCCGAAGAAACATAACGAGAAGAAAATCTAACGACGATACCTACGACGGCACCTACGATGACTCTTGCAATGACGAGAAAAAGAAGATCATAGTTTAGGAGAATATTCCAGGGTACTTATTAGAAAAGGGCGACAAGACGACACCAATGACGATGACATGAACGATGGCAGCTAAAAAAGAAAAAAAAATTAGTAACAAAATACGGTAAAAAAAAATAAACAAAAACAGTCAAACAAAAAAAAAACTTATCTTGATTATCTTGATGATCTTATTTATATGTATGCATATAGGGGTGCACAGCCATGCAG
Organism: Gigaspora rosea; assembly: GCA_003550325.1. Classification (NCBI taxonomy): domain Eukaryota; kingdom Fungi; phylum Glomeromycota; class Glomeromycetes; order Diversisporales; family Gigasporaceae; genus Gigaspora; species Gigaspora rosea. The sequence continues at coordinate 176,359 of QKWP01000559.1, forward strand.
GTGCGTAAAAAAAGGTTTCCCATTTTTTTATATATTTAATTATTTTTTTTATTAATGTTTTATTTATTTTTTTATTAAATTTTTGGAAAATTATAAATGGCGACCCCCATGACCCCATATGATCGACCAATTACATTAAAGGTTGGTGATCGTATAAATTATTTTTTTTAATGTCACATTGGTGGTTCGCTACCGCGTTTTTTTGTATCCTTTTTTTTTTTTTTGTTTTTGCTTTTTTTTTTTTTTTTGCCTTGTTGCTTTTTCGCTTGCTAACTAACGCTTCTTTTTTTTTCCCAGGTATATTTTCGCTATAGGTGAACCGTCGTCATTGGTGCTAATTGAAATCGCCGTTGTTGGTGCCGTCGTAATTTTGTTGCTGGAGTTTGTAATATAGCTTGCACAAGAAGGTTCGTTACAACAAAATCTCGTACAAGTATCACAATTGGAATAGAAAGTAAGTTGAGCTTCTTGTACTATATAACTTTGGATCTTGAATCACAAGAACTTGTTTATAGAGACTTACATAGCGAAAGATTCATTGCTTTCACCTGTGTTTTACGGTTTTTTTTGGCGTTCCTTTTCGTTTTTTTTTGGTGTTCCTTTTCGTTTTTTTTTTCCATACCACTAATACTTTTTTTTTTTTAGATATGTTTTCAATATAGGTTTTTGGAATCGCCGTGGAGTTCGTAATGTAGCTTGCACAAGAAGGTTCGTTACGACAAAATCTCGTCAATTGGAATAGAAAGTAAGTTGGGTTTCTTGTACTATATAACTTTGGATCTTGAATCGCAAGAACTTGTTTATAGAGACTTACACAGCAAAAGATTCGTGGCTTTCGCCTGTGTTTTACGTTTTTTTTTTGGCGTTCCTTTTCGTTTTTTTTTCCACACCACTAATATATATATTTTTTTTTTTAAATATGGTTTCAATATAGGTCTTTGGAATCGCCGTGGGAGTCGTCGTTGGAGTCATCGTTGAAATCGTCGTTGGTGCTGCTAGAATCGCTGCCTCATAAATTTCAGTTCGTGGCTTGTATATGAATTCTTTTTTTTTCAGTTATTGTGGTTTTTTTTCTCTTTTTTTCCTACTGATTAACGCTTTCTTTTTTCTTTCTTTTTGCTGTAAATCTTTGGAATTGTCGTTAAAGTCGCCGTGGGAGTCGTCGTTGGAGTTTGTGACTTGGTATGTGTTTTATGTCTCTTTAGCGTATAAATTCTTTTTCCTTTTCGGTGTTATATTTTTTTTTTTTTTACTTGACTAACGTTCTTTTTTTTTCTAGGTATAATATCGCCGTAGGTGAATCGTCGTTGTGGTGCCATCGTAAAATTCCTTGTGCAAGTCGCCGTCGTTGGTGCCGTCGTAAAATCCGCCGTTAGAACGTCGTTTTTTTTTAAAGGCTATTAGTATAGAACGTAGCACGATAGTTAGTGGGGCGTAACATAATAGTTAGTGGGGCGTAATATAATAGTTAGTGGGGTGTCACGATGGGTATCGCACGATAGTTGGTGATAGTTAGAATCGGGTTTATGTTAATTTTATTTTTGTATTATTTTTTTTAGTTACAGTTTAATAAAAAAAATATATGGACTCTATATTACGATTTTGTGTTACTTGTTTTTTTTAATAATAATAAATTAATTTAAATATTAATATATGTTAATAAAATTTTATTAAGTGATAAATCGACCAATAAAAATTGATCACGTGATCACTGATCGATTTTTATTGGTCGATCACGGGGTCGCTATGGCGACAGGTCGCCATAAACTAACGCCCTAAATTTTTTATGTTTTTTATTTTTTTTTTTTATACTTTAAACTTTTTTTATTTTTTTGCTTTTTTTAACTTAACATTTTTTTTTAATTATTAAATATTTTTTTAATTTATTGTTGTTTATTATATTTATTTATTTTAATTTTTGGTTTAATGTTTGGTTTTTTTTATTTATATATTTTTAATTTATTTATTAATTCGTTATTTTATTTATTTATTTAGATATTTTTTACTGGCGGATAAACCTTTTACAGGTAAAAAAGTAGCAAATAGATCTTTTACAGGTAGAAGGTAGGACAGATGCATATATATACATAATGATGGGAATAAAAAGTAAGTTCCAGATATTCCCAACTATGGAAATAACCAGAAATTTACTTCTTATTCCCACCATTGTATATAATTATAGCAACGACAAAAGGGGGTAGCTTATTATTGGAACAAAAATTTATTATTGTTTTGGATCGAAAAAAGTGAGATAGCTTATTTTCAGGTGAAACAAGTTTTTAGGTTTTTTGTTCAAAAATGTAGGGGTAGCTTATTTTCAGAGTAGCTTATTTTCGGGAATATATAGTATTTGTGGTTGTGTGAAGTTTCTGAAAATGAGTTTGACAATAAGTATAAGTTTGCAAAAGAATATTTGTAGATTCTGAGGATGATTCTGACAATGAGTTTGCGAAAGGATCTCAATCAGTATTGGAAATTAGTGTTCTCAGAGTTCTTATGAGAACACTATTATAAATTTGTAAACAGTATAAATTTTTTACTATTCACTATTAAAAAAATTTTTAAGAACAGTAAAATAATAATACTGTTTTCATAAATATATAATAATTAGCTATATAATTTTATGTCAACAAAATACTAAAAAAATCCTTATTTAATTTGCTATAATAACTACTTATTTGATATTATATTTCATATTTGTAGTATTCTACTTTTTTTTTTTTTTAGTAAGTATAAGTGAGAACAATAACAATTGTTTAAGAACACTTGTAGTTATAATACTGTTCTCATAAGAACAGTGTTTGAGTCTGAGATTTCCAACACTGATCTCAATATAAAATCTATTATACTTTCGATGAGTTTTCTGATCGAAATTCTAAATTTGAAAAATGTATACATAGTAATGAATATAACATGAGTAAATTGTGGTGTTAAACATGTGATCCTGATATAACAATCCAAGGATATTGATAATTTAATAAAGGATCTCAACTTAGAACTTTCGATTATGAATATACGATCGAATGGATTCCATTTGATAGATTAGATAGTATTAAGAAGATTGGCGAGGGAGGATTCAGTACTGTGTATCCTGCAATATGGTTGGATGATATATAAAAAATTAATGATGATTATGGTATTTATACAAGATTCTGTAAACCATCTAGCAAGATTGCACTAAGGTCTTAATTGAAGACCCTTAGGGCAGTGTCATTAATCACCTGATTATTTTTTATCAGAGGCCTACCCCCTCCCTTTTCCTTAATATATAAATAGTCAGGTTCTTATATATAATTTTAACTTTTTTTACTCCCCTCCCCCCCTAAAAAATCCCCTGATTTTTGTTACTCCCCTTATTATTTATTGAAAGAGGTAAGTTGAGTCTTGTTTATGTAAATTATTACTAACAAATGTTTGAACTAAGTTATTTTTATGAAGTTTTTTAATTGTATGCAATGTACTTTGTAGAGTTATGCTCTTCAAATGTACTGGATTGACTTTAATTACAATAGCAAATGAATATATAGAGTGCTCCATATTAAAAGGTCACATTTTTTACATTTATCTCATTTTGAGATAATTGAGTTTAACCATTTGTTTTGATTTTCAAACTGATCCAGGATTAATTAAATTTTATGATTTTGATTGGTTAAAGACGGCAGGTGACTATTGGATAATCTCGTGATGTGTTGGCTCTATGCAGCCCCCCTACTTATTGAGAAAAACATTATTGTTCGTCCAACCCCTTATCTTGTATAATGTTATTTATGGATGCCCCAAAAAGCTAAGGTAAAATTTTTTTTAAGACAATAAATTATTTTCATAAACAAAATTGTAAAACAATATCAGATATGGAATGTTGTTTATAAAAAGGGTCTATTTTTACAGGTTTTTAAAAAATGAGTTTTTATTATATTCATAGAAATTTTAATATAGATAACAATTTTTAATTATAAATAAAAGTTGATTTGTATAATAAAAAATCTATAATATAAAAAAAAATTATATGAGAATATATAGAGCCAACACTATAAGTTTACCCAACTCAATAGTTACTTGCTATTTTTAAGCAATTTTTTTTAAAGTGTTCTTTGGAACCAAGCTTTATTGATATTTTATTGTTGATCACATGTGTCTATATTTTAGTATTACAATGAGAGTACAATTTAGCCACATATACAACTTTAGATTGCCTATTTAAGTAGTCCACCCAAAGGTTCTATACCTGCAATCTGCTTGGAGATTACTTGTTTAACCCCTCTGATTGTACATACCTACTAGTTATTTTAAGCCAAGTACTTTTATACCGAAGTGTTTCCCACTATTTTATTTGAACTTGATTACTCTATTGGTTGCCTATGGGTTCTCACAAGTAGGCATAGTAAATGCCTTTCTAATTCTTTTATATCCTATATATTCCTGAATTAGGTTTAGAGAACCTATCTGCTATAGCTAAGACCAATATTAGTGGTTAGAGCTAATCATTAAACTGTACAATTCCTGGTTTTCTTGTCCTTACAAGGTTCATTTTAATCCTAATACCTATATCTACCTTCCTTCTGGTCCCTATACTGATTTCTTCCAAACTTCCAAACTAGATAGTCTAGTTAGGTTGGTGTATGTAGGCTTTAAGTGCTTCTGGTTTTCCTTTCTTTGGTTCCTAATTTATAGTATAGGACCTTTTCTTCCAGTATAACTCTGGTGGCCAGGTTGGTAATCCTCTCTTGCTCCAGAGTTACTTTGTCCAGTTCTTTGGTCTTCAGTTTTTGAGGTTCTGGTTTCTACAATACCATTAAAGATCCTCACTATCTTCTTGCTTGAAACTTGCAAAATGGGTTTCAATTATTCTGGTTTCTTGGCTTTGTCTGTGTAATATTATACAACTTTGCTCAAAGCTTCTTCTATTCAAGATAGTAGTACTAAGACTATAGATGATATATCTAACTAATTATTGAATAATTGTTACCAAACCAAATCTTATTTTTCAAAATTATTACTAGTAGAATTTGAATTTTAAATCTGCCATTTAAAAAAGTAACAACTTCACCAAATCACTACATCTCTTATTTTTAAGCAATTAAAATTATAAAATTTGAGTAATTCAGATCAGTATGAAAATTAAAACAAATAACTAAACTCAATTATTTTAAAATAAAATATATATAAAAATAGGTCTTTTAAATTTTTTTTTTTCACTTTGACAATCCTGCTTTTATTAACTAGGCTAATACATAGCATTATATATCCAGAGCTTATCATATGATGTTCATCATATTACACAAACGCGTTAATATGCATATGTTGGTAACATTAAAAGCACAAATATAGACACGCGTGGGGACAGACAAAAAATTTCCAAATTCCATTTCTAATAAGATTTACATCATATATGTGCAAGTATATCAAAAAAGTAAAATTTGTCAAGATTTTTACAATTGAAGCACATCAGGAAGGTAATTTTTGTATCATTTCGCATAGAAACTTAGGGACCGTCGCTACACTCCGGCCAACTAGGAAGACTGCATATCTTTGTACACAAAATTTCAGTTTATAGCTTCTACCGAAATTCCTCCTTTCTCTAATAAAAACTTACTCGCACTACATAATATCCGCTAAGTACGATCTGTCGCAACAACAATTTTCTCCTACAGGGGCATACAACTCTCTGCACGTGCTCTCCCGTAATCACTAATTGGCTGCTATTAGCCTTGTCAAGATTGCTGATTTCTTTAAATCCTTTTCACCTAGCTTCAATAGTGGAGTGATTTCAATTCAAAAACAAACAGAAAAAAGGTACAAGTAAGAAATTTAAAAAGGAAGAGAAAAAAAGGGTGAACCTACAAAACCTAAGCAAAATACCAAATACAACAAAAAGAAAAGAAAAAAAATAAGAAAGACAAAGAAAAAAACTAATCTATAACAAACACATAAAAGAAATGTGTGAATGTAAAAATTATATAATACTGTATAGAAACTCTACCAAAGTATTATATGTAAACTATATAGCAGAGAAATATATACTAACAAACTACACCTAATTTATAAAAGAAAAGAAATTTCTACAAATATTTCAGAATAATCTCTGATATATCATTCACTGTTTACATTATAGCAAAATGAGCACTCATAACGTCGACTCCAATTAGGTAGGCGCAATCCTAATTTGGAAGGAGTAAACACTACTGATCTTCTAGAGAAGGTAAGCTGGATTTTCTACTTTTTGGCAAAATTTCAAAAAAACCAAAGGAGAGTACCGAAAGTATCAACTTGCAAAGAACTGAAAGAGTATATACTATACAAAATATTATATTCAACCAAAAGTATGCTTCTACTAATGTTTCTACTTCTTTTGACAAAAACTTTAGAATTTTCGGCTCTACTATGTTTTCTATAGTACCAGAGACTTCTACCAGGGAGTCAAATCCAAAATGAGAACTCTTTTTTAGCTCTATTTCAATTATCTCAACATTTGATCTGGAACTCTGGTTTCTAGTTGCTCCAGGGTAAAGTTTTGTTGTATATAAGTATAACAATTGTATAGTTGTCATGGGTCAGTAGTTGTGAAAAAGTTGGTACGAGGGATCATTAGAAAGAGTTGTATTGAAAAAAATAGGGCTTTTAATAAATAATACTTCATATAATTAAATTATATAAATTAGCTATTTAATAAAATAAATATTTTTATATAATTCTTGAAGTAGGCAAAATCTAAATGATTAAATTTGCAAAATAGTATACAATTAACAATATTTTTTTAAAAGAAATTATTAAATAAAATTAAAGTTTTCTATATATATTTGTTAATGCTTTTTGATTTTTCAATTTTTATTGGTGAAGTTGTAGCAATTAACTACTATTATATTACAAAGTTTTGTTTGTTGGATAAACAAAAATAAAAAAAAAAGATAAAATAACAAATTAAAAAAGTAGTACAAGTATAAATATCAAATTGTGTGATTTTTTTTATATATTATAATGAAAATTACTTCGATTCACAGGCTGTGAAATTCCCACCCCTGTTTTAAAAAGTTTTCTATTAAAGTTAGAGTTAGGGTCAGGGTTAGGGTTAGTGTTAGTGTTAGGGTTATAAAATAGCAATCTTTATAGTAAAATTTAGCAAGGAATTTTTTTTTTCGCATAAAAAGAAGTAGTTTCATAAGCTAAATTTTGCGTTATAAGTAATTTTTTGATTTTTTCGTAAAACAACTTTGTTTTTGTTACACAAAGAAAATTAGCAGATCGAGCTAATTCTGCAATTTTGATTGGCAAATGCAGGGCTGTGAATTTCACAGTCTGTTAAGATTAGCAATACTCTATTATAAAAACTTAATTTTTTAATGAAATATACAAATAAGAATAAATATTAGTATTATATCTAGTAACAGATATGATATGTTATAGGTTATATGCTATTAAATTGAAATCAAGAATTATATATAACTATAAAATGCATATATGTATAATATTTCATGATAATATAATTATTTCATTTAATTTACTCTTTTGACTCAAAATCTACCTAACAGAATTTTTAACAAACTTAACTTTGCAATGATAGCTTTTACAACTTACCTAGTAAATCCTAATTTTCAATAGTGATAGTCTTTTTTAATGTTTTGTATAAAGAGTGTATTGTTGTATATCATTTGTTTCTTATATTTGCAACTAATAAAACTTGAGACAGGTAAAAGTATGCTTTTTTGAATAATATAGCTGATCAGATAACAAATGCTAGAACTAATACTTTTGATATAGTTAATATTGAAGTTGGCACCTCTTATATAGTTAATGCTAAAGTATCAACTCTTTTGTAATTAATACTAAAATTGGAACCTCTTATGTGATTAATACTAAAATTAGATCTCTTATACAATTATTTCTAAAACAAATAGAACCTTTGCTATGGTTAATACTAAAAGCAATGTCTATATAACTGATACTAACACAAGTATTGATTATGAAAAGCAACACTTGAAGAATTTAATAAAGATATTAGTAACATGCAAAGTGTATAATTTTGCTTGGTTTTATTTTTAACATCTATTTGAATTTATAAAGATTGTTTTAAAAGAAGTATGATATAATTTTTCTTTTTTAAAAGTTGGATATTATGTTCCAAACATAGGATGATATAGATTCATTCTTTAGAGCTTATAGTTAACATTTTGGGTTTTCTGTTCTCAAAAAAAGCATTAAACAATGTAATGATAGAATAATTAGTATAGGTCATTTGGATATAAATTTGGAAAAAAGCATATATTTAAAAGAATATTGATATTAGTGCTTAATATAATAGACAATTAAAATATCAAGGATGCAAATAGGGATGTTAAGTAGTTCAAACTAGTCTTTTTTATTTTATAAAATTTTAAGCTAATAAAAAGATTTATTAAATTAGGTTTATAAATAACTATATCTAAAAAATTTTAATAAACAAGCTTAATTATTATAATAAAAGAAAAAAATAATATTAAAAACTTGCAATTATCTAAAGACTACTTTTTGAACTACCTAGTTCAAGACTAAGTTCAAAGCTATATAAATTTAAAAATTTTAAATTCTACAAAAGTATTACTATTTTTTTATAATAAGAAACTTAAAAGTTTTTGCTATTTTGAACAATTTTAATTAATAGCTTAGAAAAATTTAATCAATTACAAAATTAGTAATGCACAAAAGACTACTTTGAACTACTTTGGACTACTTAACATTCCTAGATGCAAATGGTATATTAATCTGAGTTTTTCTAAACAAACTAATAATAATAACAGTTACAATATTTGGCAATACTTACAAATATAAACTTAATCTGAAGAACAGCAAATACTGTACTAAATTTGGTCAATCAAAGAAAATGTACTGAAAGATATTGAATTCTATACAAAAAATAGAAAGCTTTTAATTACTATATAGCACCAATTATTAAAAGCAAAATATCCAAACACAATCTTTTTAGATACAGATCTTGCTAATATAATCCAACATTATAAAGTCAAAAGCCATAATCTTAAATCAGATGCATCGAATCTTTATTATTTCTTGTTAAAAAATGTTCAAAAAATAGGCTATTAAATTTAAATTGAATAAAAATAACTGTCTTATTCAGATTTTTTGAATAACTACTAAACAAATATCTTTTTGGCTAAAGTACTACAATATTATTCTCAATAATAATATAGCCAAAATGAATTAGTATCAGTTGCTTCTTAGTTTGTTCTTTGCAGTTGATAATAATACTAGATCTTGCTTGGTGGCTCAAGTATTAATATTTGATGAAACAATTAATTCATATTATTGGATTCTGCAGCATATTATATAGACTATGAGTGCTAAACCAGGACCCTGGACATCTTTTATATAGGTCATAACTGGATTTTGGCCAATTTTGATCTAATTTGCTAAAAATGACAAAACTATATTTACTTAAATAACTTCTGATCCAGTAATCTAAATTGAATAAACTTTTTTTTGTTAGATGTGCCTCACTAAGAGTTTTATTTTAAAAAAAGTTTATTCAAATTGGACTACTAAATACCAAGATAATTGCCAAAAACTGTTTTTTTGCTTCTTAAATTTCAGGGTTTTTGCTGAAACACATAATATATAACCTCTGTACTATATGTCCAGGGTCCTGCTAAACCCCTGGCCTTTATTACAGATACAGATTCAGCAATAGATAGTGCTTTAAAAGAAGTTTATTAAAATACTAAATTATTGCATTGTATTTATTATATTTATTAGAACCTACCCAAAAATTTAAAAGCAATATTAGGCAGTATATATGATCAATTTATTAAAGAGTTTTTTTAATACCATAACACTTTGGATGAAATGTTATTTGAAACAAGATGGCAAAATCTGTTAGAGAAATTTTTACCTGCTTCAAATAAGTCAAGTGATATAGTTTCTTGTATAAAAATGACTATATTATAGTTTTGGTGACAATAACTAGTGCTTCTACGGACCGGACTCGAACCAGACTTTGTCAAGTCTAAGTCTGGTCTGATTTTCGAACCGGACTCAGACTTTTATATTCAGACTTTATAGTCAAGTCTGAGTCTGGTCTGGGTCTGGTCTGAAGTCTACAGACTGGTCTGAGTCCGAATATAATTATATATATTTTTTGGCGCTGAACAAGTTTACTTAGTGCATTTTGTAAGAATTAATTGGTAAAATTTTATGAATCATAAGATTTTATAGAATTTTATTAATAAAATTCTAAAAATCTTATAATTCACAAATTTTTATTAATTAATTCTAACAAAATGAACTAAGTAAACTTGTTCAGCACCTAAAAATGTATTAAAACAGCCTATTGAAATTTAGAGATTTGATGCACAATTTTGGATTTTTTTGATCAAAAAAGTCAAATTTTAACATTTTAACTCCAAATTTCAAGTAAAATAAAAACAACCCTGCTGAATTAATGTATTTTTAGGTGCTGAACAAGTTTACTTAGTGCATTAAGTTAGAAATAATTAGTAAAATTTTGTGAATCATAAGATTTTATAGAATTTTATTAGTAAAATTCTATAAAATCTTATAATTCACAAATTTTTATTAATTAATTCTAACAAAATGCACTAAGTAAACTTGTTCAGCACCTAAAAATACATTAATTCAGCAGGGTTGTTTTTATTTTACTTGAAATTTGGAGTTAAGATGTTAAAATTTGACTTTTTTGATCAAAAATCCAAAATTGTGCATCAAATCTCTAAATTTCAAGTAAAATAAAAACAAATAGGCCGTTTTAATACATTTTTAGGTGCTGAACAAGTTTACTTAGTGCATTTTGTTAGAATTAATTAATAAAAATTTGGGAATTATAAGATTTTTTAGAATTTTATTAATAAAATTCTATAAAATCTTATGATTCATAAAATTTTGCTAATTAATTCTTACAAAATGCACTAAGTAAACTTATTCAGCGCCAAAAAATACATATAATTATATTTGGACTCAGACCAGTCTGCAGACTTCGGACCAGACCCGGACTGGACTCATAGTTGAGTCTGAGTCTGGTCTGAAGTCTAAAATTAGTAAAATTTAGAGTCTGAGTCTGGTCTGATCCCGGACCAGACCCGGACTGGACCTAGGAGCACTAACAATAACAGAACCTATAACTTTTTGTGTCTATGTGATTTCCAATTTATCTTTTATTTTTCTTGGATTTAAAACTCTTTGTGTTTATAATTTCCAACCTTTGATTTGAAAATTTTTTTTGTGTTTCTTTTTTTTTTTTTCTTCTTCTTTTCTTGCTTTTCTTTTTTTTTTATATTTAGCTAGCAAATTATGTTCTTTTTGAAAACTTTCTTTCGCCCTTCTTGGTGTTGTGATACAAAGTCTTTTTTGGATTATACAAATTTATTTTATTGTTATACAGCTCTAAGAATTAAACTACTTAAATTTTTTTATATTTGACAATTTTGAATAATATTACACAAAACCAACTTTTATCTATTTGCAAGCCCTTTAATTTATTATATACTATATACTACTTTATTTAATTTTTTTTAACGTTTAATGGCGGTCTTGCTTGCCTGACTGGACCACTTTTATTAATTGAAATGGTTACCCAAATAAACCTATATTACATAGAATTACATAGATAAGAGTACAACTAGAGGCACTTTTGGTATCTAATTTAAATAGTTCGCTTGAAGGTTCTACACTAGCTACTATATCTGCAATCTACTATAGGTATTGTCTATTCAAAACCCTCTGATCTATGCAGAGCCCCCACCAATTGTATTCCAGATGGTCTTAGGGTTACTTTACCCTACAGGCAATTCCGTACTATTCAACTAACCATGTCCTATTTCGAAGTTGTTAATAGATTTTTAGTAAATGACGCATCTGCATTATATCAACACTTGTAGTTCGGTACCACTTTGAACCACTAGGTACCTCTTTTCCCTTGTAAGATTCATTCTGATCCCAGTACAGGACCCAGACATCTTTTATATAGGTCATAACTGGATTTTGGCCATTTTTGGCCCAATTTGCTAAAAATGACAAAATATATTTGTTTAAATAACTTTTGATCCAGTAATCAGAATTGGATAAACTTTTTTTTGTTAGATGCGCCTTACTGAGAGCTTCATTTTAAAAAAAAGTTTGTTCAAATTGGTCTACTAGATGCCAAGATAATTGGCAATAACTGTTTTTGTTTCTCAAATTTTAGGGGGTTTGCTAAAAAAAACAAGTATGATCTCTATACTAGATGTCCGGGGTCCTCCTGGTACTGATCTTATTCATAGTAGCACTGTCAGAGATTGTCAATCTATTTCTTTATTCAGAACTTCCCAGACAGATTTTCGTTTTTTTGGTTTCTTGAATTTTTCAGTATAATGGCATACTATTGCGCCCGAAAGCTCCTATTCAAGATGTTAGAACCAAGATTACAAGTTTCTCACCCAACCGATATTGAGCCACAGTTACTACAACACAGACCAGATTTTTTTTTTTTTTTTTTTTTTTTTTTTTTTTTTTAATGGCCGTTTACTTTGGCCGACGGTTTTATTGAATATTTGTAATATTTGTTACATGAATGAGTGTACAACTAGCCACACGTGCACTTTTGGTGCCTAATTTAAGTAGTCCGCCCGAAGGTTCTACACTAGCTGTTATACCTGCAGACCAACTACGGGACCTGCCTATTTAAACTCTCTGACCCATGCTTCTCCTATTACTATCTTACCTATAAGCCAGTTAGAGTTCTTACCCGGGTTGGGTGACCCGTATGGGTCACCCGACCCGATGGGTCACGGGTCGAAAATTGCTTTGACCCGGATTAAACGGGTCAGAATTCAAAATAGGCAAAAACCTACTAAAATGCAATTTTCTTATAAATATCGTAATTTTGTGTAATAATCGTGTCAATCTACTATAAAATATAATTTATTTCTTTTATTTATCGCATCAAATAAAACACGGATATCAATATCATCCCAGAAATGCTATTACATTTTATTTCTACGATAAGTATTTTTTTTTCTTTAAAAAATAGTATGTGCGCACACAATGTTCAATGTTCAAGTGCACACAATGTTCAATAAATTACATACGCGATTCTAATACTTATTTTAAATATTCAGGTGGTTTCTTATATCTGTCTATAATTCAGTAAGTTTCCTCTCATTCTTAATGCAAACACATGGTTCAAATTTAATGATATATTTAAATGTATTCATTATATTTTTTTATGTAATATGTTTCTTGAATTTTTAAATGTATTGGCAGTTCGATTTTTAATGATTTATCCAGACCTGTAAGTACTTCATAATTTTCGTTCACCACTATCTGCCCAATTCAATTACTGTTGTTACATTGCTAAATTCAATTATTTTAAAACAAAAATAAAAATTTTTATTACCTAGTTAAATATATGTGAAGCAGGCCAAAACTTTAGAGCCGATTTAAGAAAGAGAATTGATTCAACAAATTGAGGATTGAGTCTTGTTCGTTTTTCGGTAATAGTGAGACCCGCAGATGAAAAAAGGCGTTTAGATGGTACTGAGGTGGCTGGGATGGAGAGATACTTGCAAGCAAGTTTTGCAAGTATGGGATAATCGGATTTTCTTGATGCCTACCATTGAAGTATGTTTGTTTCACTTGGAACCCTTGGTAGTAATAAATATGAATTAAATTCACGGTTAGCGATATTATTATCATCTTGACTTGAATGTTCTTGAAAACTGTCCTCTGGGTTAGAAAAAATATCTTCACTATTCATTATCTCACTAGATGCTATATCAGATAAATTATCTAACTCATAAAAATTAGTAGCTAATTGAAGGTATTCTATACGTGCTTCTGAAATAGTTCGATTCTTCTCATCTTCTGTAAATATTTGCATGTCCTTAGTATGCGAGTCAAAAAAAGCAGCAAATCAAATTGGCCTTGTCGGTTCTAAAAATCGTTTCTGAATTGATTCACGAAGAAGACCTCCAAATTTCTGAACATCATTATTTATTATTGTATAATCGAGTTTTATTTTAATAAAATTAATTGCGAACCATGCTTAAGAAAGTGTTGAATATTGTGAACCAGATAATTTTTTTGAAACAACCTCATATGGATACAATAATTTAACTAACTCAGCTACTTTTTCCCATTCATCTAATGATAACTCTTTGTCTTCATAACTTCTTAGCGAGCTATTATCATTAACTTCAACCAAAATCGACTTATACTTATACATTGCTGGTTTAAGGACTGTTAACCATTTTAATAAATAAAACGTCGAATTCCACCTCGTTGAAATATCACAAACTACAAAAAAAAAGTTATTCCAGTCTTCTATCTCCATTTGTGCTTTTAAAAGGAATTGCTTCTGCTTTGGACTTCCGCTAAAATGTGATACAACATCTTTACATCTTTTTATTAAATTAGTAATTTCTGAACACTCTTTTAATGCATCATTAATCACAAGTTGTAACGTATGACCGAAGCAATGAACTTTAAAAATGCTATATTTTTTTTTCTAATTTTTCTAAACACGATTTAATATTTGACCCGTTATCAACTGTACCACTAACAGTTATATGTTTAAGTTGGAGACTATCTAAATTTTCAACAATTTTATTTAAAAGACATTCTGCGGTATGGGGATATGGGAGATACGAGATATTACCAATTATTTCTTTTATTTGAAAACTATTATTTATCCAATAAAGAGTAAGTCCGATGTATGGATCACCATTATCTGATGTCCACATATCAGTTGTAAATGAAATATAACTAATTTTAGCGCTATCAAGAGCACATTCATGAAGGGTTCGTAATACCTTATCCTCGGAATTTATAAGAATTTCTTTCAAACGATCGTTACTAAGTATATTGGCTTGGATATCAAGCCCTTCAATTATTCTTTTAAACGTCTGTGATTGAATAATTGAAAATGGTTGAAGTTCTTCAATGATAAAAGCAGCTATATTATTATCAAGATTTTTTTGTTTGGGGTTATTAAATGCATATTTTTTCATTTTGCTAAATGTTTGCATTATTGTTGACTGCGAGGATTCTGGCATTACAACAAATTCACACTTATTATTATCCTTTACTACAATCTTTACTCGACCATTTTCCACAAAATCTCGTGAAATATGATGCTTATTTCTCAAATGCCACCATAAATTCGAAGTAGATCCATCCTTTAAATATTTTGCCTGTGGAATATAAGATTTATGGCGACAAACCCAAAATTCTGAATTGTTAATTAACATTGTCTCATAAAATTGTTTAACAGGACTACCACCCGGCCTTTCATTTCTTTTTCGTGTTTTAGCCAAAACTTGATGGCCAGTTTGTGATAATACGGACTAAAGTAAATCTTCATTATTTTCATTACTATCCGAATTATTAGATTCCGACCCATCTAAATCATAATCATCAGGCTCAAACACATTATCAGGCTCGAATGCATCGTTAGGCTCTAACGCATCACCAGCCTCTAATGCATTATCAGGCTCTAACGCATTATCAGTCTCTAACGCATCATCATGCTCTAACACATTCTCAGACTCTAACACCATATCTTCTAGAAATTCATCGTTCATATTATCTTCTTGGTAATTCTATATGATAAAATAAGATTGTTAATTATTTTTCACAACAAAATGAACTATTTCTCGTATTAAAGACTTACATTATGTAATTCTATTTGCTTTATGTTGATAGTAGGTTCAACGGTCTTTTTTTTTTTTTTTTTGATAAGGTTTATCGTAGTTTTCAACTGGCTTTTTATAATAATAATAGTACGAGTGTTATGACACACAAACGATCTAGAAGTATTTAATGGTAAGATTTGGGCGTTAGGAACTTTGAAATGCATACTAATTCAATTTTTATATACATGCTTACAATGCAAGAAATCTAAAACTGTAATTCTTCTCTCACACCAATTCTGCAAAGCGATACAATAATTTTAAAAATTCCCATAAAATTTTCAGCCCAAGCTGATATTAGATAACGCCCCAATGCTTTGTGCTTATCTAATTCAGCCCCAATTCATAAGTAACAACTTGGCTTTAACTATTTCATGAACATGCTAAAATGATACTTTGAAAATTTCTACGTAGAATTTTACAACTATTCTACTTAAAACCACAAAAAAAAACGTACCAATAAAAATATACCTGAGATTATTGACAATTTTAAATTATTTCTTAAAATACTTACTATCAGGGACCCAGAAAAATTTGGATTTTTATTTATGTAAAATTCCAAATTTTTACAAACCTCCGATTATAAATGATATGCCTCTTGGCGTATGATTTCTAAGAAAATCAACTTTATGTAAGGGTTATACCGATTTCTTCAAATTAGGGAGACAATCAAATTTATACATCCTATGAATCCTGCATATTACCATTGTTTTTGAAAATGGTAATATGCAGAATTCATAAAATTCGATTGTCTTCCTAATTCAGTAATTGAAAAGAGCGATTATCTTTAAGAAACTTTATGATTGTCCACATGACCCGTTGACCCGGGTCATGACCCGAGCAAATAGCTGACCCGTCTGGGTCACTATTTTCTGACCCGTGTAAGAACTCTAAAGCCAGTATATATTATGGCTTTTCTAGGGTTATTCACAATAACTACCGACCTTAGGGCTACTTTACCCTCGTAGAAATTGCCAGCCACTTACAAGAATATGTCCCACATCATATAACTATCGTGGTCTTTAGTAACTTGCGCCAAGGCCACATCGTTACCTACATTGCCCTTATAAGGTTCGTTCCGACCCCAGTACAACCTTATTTTGGTAGCACTTATTAGATCTTCTCTACCTTCTTACTCGGGACTTGCCAAACGGGTTTCTGTTTTTCTGGTTCCCTGGATTTGCGGTGTAACAAACACCATTGCGCCCGAAAGCTCCCATTCACGATGGTAGGACCAAGGTTACAGGTTTCATACCCAACCAATCTGAGCCACAGTTACCGAACACAGGTCTCTTTTTCATTATCGTTACCAGTGGGATTTGAACTCTCGACTTGCCGCTTGGGGGTGACAACTTGGCAACTTCTCTAAGTCGCCACACCCTAGACCAGATTTTTGTTTTGTCATCAGTGGGATTTGAACCTTCAACCTGCTGCCTGGGAGTGACAACCTGGTTACTTTTCTAGGTTACTACACCTATTTAATTTAAATTTTATATACCTAAAATTAACTTTTTATTATTTATTTTTCTTGTTTTTTGCTAGTATTCTTGCTATTTTTATTTTATTTTTATTTAAAATTATATTACATCCTTTTTTTTATCATAAATTATTTTTTAAAAATACTAAAGCTTATTATTTTTGGAAACAAAGAAAACAAAAAAGACTTTTAAAATAATAGATATATAAAACTCTTTTCTGTAGATCACTAAACCAAAATTAGAGCTAAGAAAAACAACATAAAGCAGTATAAGAAACTAAATATCAGCTGATAATTATAGGCCTCGAGACCTTAATTGAATAAGAAACCCAGTTTTCTTTAAGTACCGCCTGAAAATAACTAAACGGAAAGGAGACACCTTATTTTTCATGTTTTGCGTGTTCTTGAACTTCTTCCCAAAAATGGCTTCTAACCAACAACCAACAGTGAAACTTATGGAAGACATACAACAAACATCATTTGATGAGATTCATGCTAATGTTCAGAAGTCACTCACTGCTCCTAAGAATCACCCTACCAAGCGAGCTAAAACCAACTATTAACTTTCCTTTACATCCACTTCTTCTATATCTACGGATTCACTCAATAGCAGCGATTTCAGCTTACCCCATTAGATTCATCAATGACGTTATTGGAACTAAACACAACAACAAACATAGCATCACATGACCTAAACAATGCAACAACAACAGACACTGACCCCCAAATTCCCATACCTTCTCCTCATAGTAACTAAATTACTCTAACTTCAGAAAACTTTACACAAATGGTCATAGAAATTCCTATACCCTGCTTAGATGATGATCAAAACAACACACTTGTAGAAGGATCTACACAAATGGAAATAGATGCACTCACAACCACCACAAATCCCGATAAGGAAACAACAACAATAGCAATAGAGATATCTCAGGACCAATCGAACTGGGCCTTCTAAAGAGATTCAACTGTTTTTCTGAACCTACAACTGGAATACCAAACAGATTAACACAGCTCCGATATATGTTCTGACATAACCATAGTCTCATCTTATGTTACTCAATTCCAAAGAACATATAGTCAAGCACTTACTAGATGGGACAACCGGGCCAAGACCGACGAACAATCATATCGTATAGAACTTTGTACAGACTATATTAATATACATCTACAAAAGAGACAAAATAAACTCTTCGATTTCATACTTTGGCATAATGATGCTATAATTGACTGCTTTACTTCGGAAGAGAAATTTGTAACCTTTATTAATTACAAATTTAAAGTTGCACCAATGAATGAACCTATTCCAGAGGCTATCAAAGCTAAATTCAAGCATTACAATACAGCTTTCTTTTGCACCTTTTCAAGAACTAAAGCAAATGAACTGGTCTACTAAACTGCATTCATGTCCCTCTTCTATAAAGCCTTAGACCGATACAAAAACTTATATAACGTATCTTATACAAACAAGCACAACCGAGATCAGATCTATGATAAGCTTAAAAGACAAATTGCGCTCAACTATATTACTAACCTTGACATGATCAAGAAAAAATCACCATGAGATCACCAAAGCAATATTCTATGCAATCAGCTTTGCCTATATCAGTTGTGCATTAACCTTTGAAAAAATAAGACAAATTATCTGTACCGTTATCGATAAACAAAAAGAACTACTTTCAGAAGACCCTGATGATATATCCACTGACATCAGAAAAATGTTACCCTTCTGCCTCCCTATTGAGAATCATACTGAAACCTGCACAATAGTAGCAGCTCTACGAAGGATTTATATATTCGAATTGCTCTCAGATAAATTCTTCTATAGAATGCTAACTCCCTTCCTATCTAACCCAAAAGAATTGAATGAAGCAATCAAACACAACTTCCTTATCCAGCTTGAACGACAACTCTCTCAATTGAGTTATTAGCACAGTATACTAAAGCAATACTACACATTTGAAAGAATGCCAGATAGCTATTTCAACTTACCACTCACTAAACTCCCGCTACTATCCATCCTACAAGAACTTGATCATAGAATTCGCAATCTCTTCCTATTTAGACCCAACGATTCTAAAATTTTAAATGTCATGTGGAAATTTTAAGAACATATTACAAATTCAAACGTAAACCAAACGACTTTATTATACCAAAATTTAGACTACCCACAGGCCCTACAAAAGTTGCAACCCAACTACGTTATGAATTTCCAATTTAAGATAAAGGAATGGCCAAACACTTCTTATCAGAGATTAAAAATAAATACATCATTCCTATCCCAATACCAACTAATTACATGACAGTAAACCCCTCTAACAAACCAACTCTACCTCAGGATCCAAATAACGGCCACTTTGTTAATCTAACTATCCCAATCAAAAGTCAAGTGGTCTTGCTTGATACAGTTAAATTACTAAGACAATATTATTACTTTAATAGAATACCAGATGAATGGATTGACATCCCATTCGAAGAAACCTTCAATAAACAAAACAAAATACCAACTACCCTTAACAACTTTCTTCAATACACTAAAATATACATCCAAAAAGCCCTAAACCTTTTTTCAATTTAAGAATATGATAAAGCAAAACAAGCAATTAAAGCAGTGTTGATTTTTCAATTAAAATTTACTGTGCAGATACCGCACAATTCATAAACTTTTCGGCGGCAAATACTGAGAAAATGCTTGCAACTGTGCGCACTACTTATAAAATGACAATTATTTCTGTGCGGTATCTGCATATCTACTGAAAAAAATGTGTGCAAATTTGTGTTTCTGTGTGCTGTACACAGTGCGCACAGTGAAAAATAATCACTGAATTAAAGTCTTTGAAGAATTATTTAATACAACTCTAATCACACCTTATCTAAATGAGCTACCTAATTTACCAGATCCTGGGTAGGACCTATTCAAAAAGAAAGAAAAAAACACACAACCAAATTATGAACAAAAATGAAGATGTGAATCCCTATACTGGAAACCGACAAACCTCACTTTCGACATATTATTCCAATTTCAGCAGTCATACATCAGCAAATTTATAATAGCATAATCTTACGTAAGATCTTACGAACCGTAATATTACGTAATATATTTCAAAATATTTCAAAATATCAAATTTTCAAAATATTACGAAAGTAATTTTGAAATATTTTGAAATATATTACGATATTTCGAACACATTCAAAATATTTTAGGACTAGGAAACCAAGCTGGATCAGTAGATCTATAATCTGGATTGCGCATTAGACTGATTTTTTAAAATAGTTCAAAATAGTTTGATGATGTTCAAATTCTGTATTACAAGATAAGATTAGATCTTTTGTTTATAATTAGATCTTCTATTTTGTTTTTTTCACTTTTTTGTTTTTTATTTTTGGTTTTGTTCGTTCAATTTTTTTGTTTTCATTTGTTTTTTCATTTTTTTTTATTTATTTATTTTTTAAATTTTTTATTTTATTTTTATTTCGGCACTTTACAAGAAAAACAACCAACTTTTCGAAACCTTGTGCATACCAACTATGCCTTCCAACTAATGATGCTGCCCGAAACTATATAGTTTCGGATTGACCGAAACTGAAACTGGTATTATCAGTTTCAGACATAACCTTTTTGGCTGAAGCTTGCCTAAAGACCTGAAATTAGACCAATACTCCGAAACTATACTGAAACTCCGAAACTGGTCTGCTAATGAATTCTCACATGAGCATATTGTATACATGCTCAATGCAGGATCAGGATTTATGTTAAAAAAATTTTCACATATATCCGACTAATAAATTGAGTGCAATTAAAAATATGTACGTACATATGCACAGGTAATACAAACTCCTGGATGATTATTCCGATAAAGAATCTGAACACGCGTAAAAGACAAAAAAAGCAAATCTTGTTCTAGCATTTATATAGTTTAGTGTGCAAAATTCTGTGGTGCATAAATAATACGTAATTCTCATTATGAGCACTTTTTAAAGTATTAAAATATTTTTAATACATAATGAACAAAATTTATACGCAGCATAATTTTTGATTAAATTTAGGGTTAGGGATATTAAGAGATTAGGGTAAGAGGTAAGAGTAAATAGAATGCCTAGAAATCTACGAATAATATCTACATAGAATTTAGCTTTTGGCACAGTTCTGCTCGTTCGAAAGAATACAGGATGGTAAACAAAGAAATTCCGTTTTGGCTTTCGATATGACAGATATCAATATAGGCTACGTATTGTGATAAAAAAGAAAATTTTTTTTTGTTTTCTAATTTTGGTTTTAAAGTATTATTTTATATATTACCACAGAAGAAAACTGCAAAATTTATCAGAACAGCAAAATCTTGGTCATTCTAAAAAGTAGAATGGATTTCTTTTTATTATTAACATGATGACTACTGTTACAGTATTTCGTTTTTTATTATGTTTTTATATATCAATATAATAAATAAAATATACACAATTTATATATATATATACCGGTATATATAAAGAAATATAAATGAAATTTTATATATAATAAACTTCATTCTAATCCTATACCCTAAATTTTTATCTACAAAATCGAATTTTGCGTTACTCGCACAAATAAGTAAAATGGAGCTCTACGCAGAGTTGGCAAATGACTTTTAAATGACATAAATAATATTGTGACATTGTTATTTGTCACTTTGTCATTTAAAAGATAGATGACAAATGACAAAAATAGATTATATTTAAAATGCAAACATCTTGTGATCATTAAGGTTTGTGTCACTTCAGGCAGTTTAGGATTGGTTATATCCTAAAACACCCGAAGTTTTAATATGTTATTTTAAATGACAATGACCTATGTCATTTGTCATTAATTTGTCATTTGTCACAAAAATTTTAAATGACATTGTCATTTGCCATTCTTGGCTCTACGTGTACGTATCATATGGGCTAATTTATGGAATTGCCAATAACTTTTGATATACTAATCTATTTTTGAATAATTTTATTACCAAAATGTTGGTCTCAATGAGATGGTTCTAATGAATCCAAAATCATTAAAATCCAATCACAGGATCCCAAGATAATTAAGATTTTGTATAATTTTATATTAACTTTTACTATGTAGACAATCAACGTATGGATTGGTTTTCATATATGAAAACCAATCCATATGTTGATTGTCTACATAGTAAAACCAATCCATATGTTGATTGTCTACATAGTAAAAGTTAATAGTAAAATTATACAAACCTTAATTATCTTGGGATCCTGTGATTGGATTTTGATGATTTGGATTCATTAGAACTGTCTTATCGAGACCAACATTTTGGTGATAAAATTATTCAAAAATAGATTAGTATATCATAAGTTATTGGCAATTCCATAAATCAGCCCATATGTATATGTTCTGAGTTATTTCGCAATTTAGGATTGCCAATTCTTAATTTAATTAAATTATTTAACCCTATTATAAATAAAAAATTAACTTAGATTATGAAATGCCATGAACGGAGTCACAAGGCATCCATTTGTCACGAGATCACAACCCATACTTGTGATACCGAATGACATTTGTAAGTATGAGATATTGGGTAGTGGGTATCGGTTAGTAAGACATATCTTTGGGCACTAACTAAAAGTTTTCAACATGCGATTTTATATATAAGCATCTTCTAAATAAACCTGCATGATCGGGTGAATTTTTGCTTAATATATAATCCGAAGACTAAATGACGTATAATGTCAGTAGGTCCTTTGGTAAGTATGATGTATTGGGCAGTGGGTTTCGTAAGTATGATGTATTGTGTGGTGGGTTTCGCTTGGTGACGTAGTTATGAGGTCATAGGAAATGCTATTTAAGAAGAGAGAGTTGGGAGTTTGTTCCCCCTTTTTTGTTTTTGCTGCAAGCTTGACACAAGTCTAGCTTCGTCATTAGCACCCACCCACCCACCGCAGGGAAAAGTGTTTAGGTATTGGTTATTTAAGGGTGATAGGTATAAGCGATAACCCGAGTGAACAACCCGGATATCGAAATTTAGTACTTCGATAGCCCAACTGTCCAGCTTGGATATCAAAGAAAGTGAGAGTCTATTTTAATGATGCTAGGAACCAACGGTGGACCACGTGAGCAGCAAGGCGAGATCCCATATAGTGCTTTTCGTAGTTGTTTTCATCGCTACTCCAGGTGATCGAGTGACAAATTTAAATTAACTGTATTATACTACAAATATATTGCGTATTACATATATCATATTAATTATATTCTTTAATGGATCGGAATAAATATTATTAATATTTAACTGCACTTATAAATCCAAGTGAATCGCATTTTTTAATCGTGTGAATTTTTTACTGTAGTGTTTTTTTATTGATTATGCATAAAAAAGTTTTTTTTTTAAATTTTTTTTTGCTTCGTTGTATATGCACTAGAGATATGTGGTAGTCCCAAAATAGTTTTGGATAATACCAGTGTAGCTTCGGGGTTTTTACATAGTTTCAGAATTTCAGAAATTAGTTTCGGCTATTTAAAACTAGTTTTAGTTTCGGTTATTTGGCCAAAAGAGTTTCGGGCAGCATCATTACTTCCAACACTTTCAAGAACACACCTTAGCAATTTCTAAATTTTTAAGAACACTTCTTTAGAGAAATGGGCACAAGTTTTTGCAAGTTTTTGCAAGGTTTCGTTTTATTTATTTTTTTATTTCGTGTTTTTTGTTTTTGTTTTTTTGTTTATTGTTAAATTTTTTTTTATTAATTTATTTTATTTTGGCACTTTGCGAGAAAAACAAACAACTTTCAAAACATTGCGCATGCCAACTACAACTTCCAACACTTTCAAGAACACACTCCCAGCAATTTTTAAATTTTCAAAAATATTTCTTTAGAGAAATAGGTACAAGTTTTTGCAAGTTTTTGCAAGTTCTTGCAAGATTTCGCTTTATTTATTTTTTTGTTTCGTGTTTTTTGTTTTTGTTTTTTGGTTTATTTTTAAAATTTTTTTTATTAATTTATTTTATTTTGGCACTTTGTAAAAAAAACAAACAACTTATCGAAACCTTGCACATGCCAACTACAACTTTCAACACTTTCAAGAACACACCCCCAGCAATTTCTAAATTTTTAAGAATGCTTCTTTAGAGAAATGGGCACAATGTTTTTGCAAGTTCTTGCAAGATTTCACTTCATTTATTTTTTCATTTCATGTTTTTTGTTTTTGTTTTTTTGGTTTATTTTTAAAAATTTTTTATTAATTTATTTTATTTTGGCACTTTGCGAGAAAAGCAAAAGTTTTCAAAACATTGCGCATGCCAACTATGACTTCTGACACTTTCAAGAACACACCCCAGCAATTTCTAAATTTTCAAGAATGCTTCTTTAGAAAACAGTCGCAAGTTTTTGCAAGTTTTTGCAAGTTCTTGCAAGGTTTCGCTTCATTTATTTTTTTGTTTCATGTTTTTGTTTTTGTTTTTTTTGTTTATTTTTAATTTAATTTATTTTATTTCAGCACTTTGCGAGAAAACAAACAACTTTTTGAAACCTTGCGCATGCCAACTACGACTTCTAACACTTTTAAAAGCAATAGAAAACAAAAAAGTAAAGATAATAGCTAACTGTAGAGTAAGCGAAAATAAGGGTGTAGGCCTAGTTTTTTGTATATAGTAATAAAATTAGTAGTTTAAAATATTTGTAATAATGTAAAAATAATATGTAATATATAATGAAGTATGTAATACTAATTAAAAATATATATTTAATTTTTTTTTTTTTTTT
>QKWP01000559.1:201955-217275 GCA_003550325.1 Gigaspora rosea
ATCGTTGCTACCTCCTTACTCGGGACTTTCCAAATGGGTTTCTATTTCCCCGGTTCCTTGGATTTGTCTGTGTCACCGGACACAACTTCGCCTGAAAGCTTCCATTCGAGATGGTAACCAAGGACTACAGGTAATATACCCAACCGATCGACAGGAAATGGTTACCGTAACACAGGTCTATTTTTCCAAAGCGTCGCCAGTGGGATTTAAACCTAAACCTGCCACTTGGGGGTGACAACTTACCAACTTCTCTAAGTCACCACACCCTTAAAAATATATATTTAATAAATATAAAATATAATGTATAATAATAATAAATAAAAAAATATAAAATTTTATATTAAATTGCGAAACTGTATGAAATATTGCAAAAACCTGTAAAAAGCATGATTATGTGAATATGTATATTGTTTATTTATCTTTTAAAAAATTTTGAAAATTTGCAAAATATTGCGAAACAATACAAAAATATTAAAATATTATCTCCTGCGTGCATTAGTTTATTGATCTGCATGAGTATGCGACCCTATAGGAAAAGTAATTTGCATTTTTTATTTGGTCTATTTCGCAATATTTTGCAATATATTTCGAAATATTTCAAAATAATAACTGTAATATTACCATAATATAACGTAATATATTACGTAATATACCGCATTAATCGTAAGATTTTTGTAATATTATGGGCCATAATATCTTACGTAAGATTACATATATATAATTCACTAATGTAACAACTATTATCCTGTTCACTCTTTCAATTTCAACCCTAACGAACCACTAAAATTTATTACATATAACATACAGAGAATTAATAACAGACTAAAATTTCAACTTTGGCTAGAACAGGCTGCAGAATTTGGTGCCCATATCATATCAATGACAGAAACCAAGCTCCTAGAATCGACCACCCATATTCAGCCCTTACGAACCCTCTATGCCTTATCTATACTGCCAATAATGATGACACCTCTAAGACAATTAGAAAAGCAAACCGCAGGACTGCAAATTGTAGTTCATCCAAGCCTTCAACCCTATATACATAACATCCGAAAAGTGACAGGTTTTGCAATACATATAGATTTTTTTTTCCCTTAGACTAAGACTAGGATAATCTCTATTTACACGCCTTTGGAAGATACCCCCTCAACAAAAAAGCAAAAAAAGAGATCTTAGAATGGATAAAACTGGGAAATCAAAGCAGATAAAGCTAATAATTTTGGTAGATTTTAACAACAACTTAAGAAACAAACAAATTCCTAAAACTCATCTCCTAAACTACTTATAAGCTTTCGGCCTAATCAGTCTCTTAGATCTATATGATATAACTGAACCAAATTGAAGCGAATAGAGTCACATAGCCAAATTTGGACTAGTCAAAATATATTCCTCAACTTCTCTCCTTCTCAAATAAGTGACTCGAAAGACTCGACTAATAGTGATTATATGATCATTTCCAGTACCTGGTATATTAAACTCCCAACATAGTCAGTAAGAAACAAGAAAAACAAACAAAAAATTTATCTTTACAACAAAATGTCAGAAGAAGACTAAAATCAATTCTCAAAAAAAATAGATAAAGAAATCGCGAACTCTGGTCCACTAAACAACCCTATATTAAACAATCAGGATCTTAATAAACAATGGCTCATATAGAACAACTTTATCAAAAGTACTGCGAAAAAGCACATTCTGTTTACCTTTAAGAGTCCTCATTCCTTCTATGCACACTCACTGCCTGCAACCAAATTACACAAAGCTCTCAAACTTACCTTTACACTTATTCATAACACAACCAAACTAGTCATACAAATTTCTCTACCCACACCATAAACGAATTGAATAAGTTAATCGACAAAATTAACAAACTAACAAATCTTAATACACCATATCTAGTCTAGAATCAAACCAATACATAAGCCAACTTATTTCTTGAAAAGCCTAAAGTATACAATTTATTGCATCAAAAATCTCAAAACAGAGAAAGAAAAGAAAGAAACCATAAATGGTGCAATACTGAAACGATATACCAACTTTACCAATAACACAATTCGAATAATAGATAATATTCTACAACGTAATAAAGGCAAAGTCCATTTCAACAATATCATCCTACCTGACGAGATAATTACAAATCCACAAGACATTAAGAAAGTGACAAGACAACACTTTCAATATTGGACTAAGCAAATCACCCTTGACAAAGCAGAATGGGAAACATAGAAAAACAAGTATTCACCCATGTGTTCAATACCTGATGACATATATCATAATGCTTGTAATCCAATAACTAAAGAAGAAATCATCAATACTATAATCAACTCACTGCTTTTGAAAGCAACTGGCCCTTCTCTTATCTTGAATAAGATGCTAAAACACATACTCAAGAGTGGCATTATCTTTCTCACAAAATTATTCAATGCAATCCTTATTACCGAAACAATTCTGAATATATGGAGCAATAGCCTAGTAGATCCATAGCAAAGAAGCTAGATTACAATAGTGACCTAGACACAAACCCGTCCTATTATCCTGATTGAACATTCTAGAAAAATCTTCACAAAAATTCTTAGGGAAGTGTTATTAATCACCTGATTATTTTTTATTAGAGACCTACTACCCTTCCTCTTTCTTAATATATATATAGTCAGGTTATTATATATAATTTCAACTTTTTTTACTCCTTCCTTCTCCTAAAAAATCACCTGATTTTTGTTCCTCCTCTTACAAATAGATTAAATGAGATCTTTACTAAATATCATATTCTTTTCATCGCTAATAATATAGCCCTACCACTCATATCTACAGTTCAACCAATCCAACAACTTGGTTATCTAATAGAATACATACAGATTTACAAAGAAGAGCTTTGGATATTATCACAGGACATGTCCAAAGCTTACGACACTGCTTTACCTCCTCTTCTCAAACTGGTATTACAACAAATCAGAGCTTTAATTAAACTTATTAATATTATCCTCAATATTCAGGAACAGGCACAACCAAATAATCATTACACTTGAAAAAATGGATAAATATCTGGTTGAAGACGGCATTGATCAGGAAGAGACCATTTCCTCTATACTCTGGCATACTATTACGATCCTCCCATAAGGAAAATAAATGATACACATAACAGTTATGTAATTAAAACTACAATTTTACTCTTTTACAACTCGACACTATTGGTAAACACATTCATCTTAGCCTATATGGATAACACCACTTGGATCACATCATCTAGACAAAAGCTCGAAGTAACACTTGAAATAGCCAGTTCCTTCTTCAAGATGACGAACCTAAAAATCAATTCCTCCAAATCTGTTTTATTTCATACTACAAAAAAATACTTTCCTGATTAAATTTCATAATACAGAAATTCATAATACTGGAAAAGACAACCAATTGAAATTCCTTGGTGTATGGTTCTCACTATAGATGCTAGTGAAATTAAACCATTTCACCAGGTGAAATAGTGAAATAGTTTCACCAGAATTACACCAAAATTTTATTTTGGTGAATCGGTGAAATTGGTGAAATTGGTGAATTGGTGAATTGGTGAAATTGTTGAATTGGTGAAATAGTGAATTGGTGAAATGGTGAATTGGTGAATTGGTAAATTGGTGAAACAGTGAATTGGTGAATTGGTGAATTGGTGAAACAGTGAATTGGTGAAATGGTAAATTGGTCAGTCCTATAAACAGTTAATAGTTCTGACCTCAAAGTGTGCCTATAAAAACATAAAATGTAAAAACTTGAACAAAAACCTTACTGAATTCCAGGCTGAAATAATTCCAGACTCTGGAAATTCACCATTTTACCATTCTCATTCCACCAATTCACCAATTCACTATTTTACCAATTTACCAATTATACCAATTACACCAATTCACCAGTTACACCAGTTTCACCATTACCGATTGGTGATTGGTGAAATGGTGAAATCATTTCACCACTCTGATTTAATTTCACCAGCATCTATAGTTCTCACAGAACTATACCTACAAATACATTTGATGTAAAATACAACACAAAATTAACCTTAGCATTAAAAGATTACAAAGAGCCCACATTACCGATAAGCAAAATATCTATATAATTAATTCTATTATTCTAACTCATTTTGTGTACAGGATCCAGAACACTCTGGTACCCCTCGATTTGCAAACAGATTAATCGTAGTTTGACAAACGTTACCAAAAGCAAAGCCTTCTTGGCAAAAGGAGTACCGATATCTACCTTATACCACACACACATTTATGGTCTTCGCAAAGTCACACAAATTCAAACTACAATCTAAAATATAAACAACCTTCACAGAGCTTTAAACAACCCAAATTTCGATAACTCAACAACTGCTGTCCATCTACAACAGATCCAAAACTTAGCTAACTCCAATCGTTCTATTCTTAGCGAAACATCTATTATTTTTAAATCTA
This sequence comes from Gigaspora rosea, assembly GCA_003550325.1. Lineage (NCBI taxonomy): Eukaryota > Fungi > Glomeromycota > Glomeromycetes > Diversisporales > Gigasporaceae > Gigaspora > Gigaspora rosea. Next base: position 206,395 of record QKWP01000559.1, read on the forward strand.
AACATTACTCCATTACATCAAAAATTGTACAATTATTATATACTATGAATATTCAAATTAATTGTAACCATAACATTCGCCCTGTGCTATTAAACAACCCAGGAACTACCATTAACTCGATTCTGATCAATTACCCAAGACGATTGTTGATCAAATACTATCTGAACAAATACAACATTTATGGCATCGAACAATTTCCAAATTACTACAATACTAAAGCATTAAATTTTCAAAAAATTCCAAGAGGCAGCATACCTAAATAGTTTTCAGACATTTCTACTCTAATACGAGACAAAGTAAACCCTTCTTGAATACTCGTAAACCCAAACCCATTTACCTGGCAACCACATGATAATAAAACAAAAACATATGGGTAGCAACGACTGACTATATCATGGGAAAAGTGACGTATAACAATCACATATTAACAACATTTCAATATTATTTACTTGATAACAACACTAACAAACTTTCAAGATGCAAAGAGTACAAATACTTTACTAAAACAAATAAAACTATCAACTGTATGATCACTCTGAAAAGTAAATCTCTATACAAAATTATTACAGACTCCAAACAAAATTGGCACAGGCAAAAAACAGACTACCCAAAAAACACCATCGTACCTCCATCTAGTGTTATATTTTGGCTGTCCAAAGCCTTTTTTGGCTTGTCTATATCCAAAATTATCCAAATGTCCAAGATTGTTCAAAGCTTGTTCAGGCTTTAATAATTAATAAATTTATCTAAAAAATATATAACTATATATTTTTTTAGGCACTGAACTCATTCCAGTTAAAATTAAAATAGGTTATCTTAATAAAATTTTAAATAATTTTACTTTATTTAATTGTCCAAAATTGTTCAAAATTGTCCAAATTTTTTCCAAAGCTGTCCTGTGACAACACTGCTTTCACCTACAATCATGATTCTTATCTCTTCAAAACAGAAGCCTTAATAATCTAAGTGATGAGTTATGGTCAAAATACAACAACCTAACCTTCAGTAGAAGCAGTCTCATCGACATCAATATTTATACCAAACATATACAACCGATCTATGCTACAATAACGTTAAACAAACTTAATTATTCTTGAAAATTAATAGTACAAAATCAAACATGGCCCTCTACAAACAAACTCCTAATAATCTACCTAATCACTACTAGCACAATTCTTCACATTCGGTCTAACTCCATCGTCACAACTAACAATAATGAAATCCCACTACTTATAGACAAAATTATCCAAACCAGTTTCAAGATAATAAAGTTCTCAACTACTACAATATGGCACTCTACTTACTAAGCCTAAAAAGTATAATCAAGAATAAAAAACTATATTATACAATTAACCATCATGAGGAAACACATACAAATAATAGGCCTAAGATTCACGATATTGAATTTCTCCCTGCAACCCTATTAAACCATTTTCACATTCATTTTCACCACCATGCAACACCCTTTACAGCCCAAAATCTCATAAAGAAATTATACAAAGTGGAAAATATTAACACCTGATTATCACAAAAAAGAATACAAAAATGGAATTGACGAACAAATAAGATAAATTGGAACTTAACCTACAAAAATATTAATATTCATAGGCTGACCCCTTTCAAGACAAACTAACTCATCAGAATTAAAAATAAAATATTTCAAAATCAAAATACTGACAAATGAACTACTCACATCAACTAACCTCCATGCTAGAGACTCTCAACGATACCCTCACACTATGTGTAAGGCATGCAGAATAGAAGAAGATAACAGTATATATTGGATAACTTGTGAAAAAAGCCACAATTTTTCAAAACATTAATACTCACAATATTAAATGAACTCACGATTAGGGTTCCGCAATTTGATTTGATCTTCAAATATTTGAATCAAATATTTGATCAAATTCAAATTCAAATTTGACTATATTTGATTTGATCAAATTCAAATATGGCCAAATTTGATTTGATTTGATCAAATTCAAATATGGCCAAATTTGATTTGATTTGACAAATATTTGCTTTGATTTGAAAATTACTATTAAAAATTCAAATTCAAATCAAATTCAAATTCAAATATTTGAATCAAATCAAATTCAAATCAGGGTCAATTTGATTTGATCAAATTCAAATTGACCCAATATTTGATTTGATTTGAATTTGAGGATCCTTACTCACGATCAAACACAAGATCTCAATTACAAATCCAACCCGATATGTAAAAAAACTTTGAAGAATCCTACCTCAAAAAAAGAATCCCAATCACTATAATAACGACACAAACACTCCTCTCACAACTTAACTTTAACATGCAACTTCTTTCACACTACTTTTCTACTATAAACTTACGAACAAACTATATAAAGAATGCTGGATAAAAAGCAGGACAAATATTAATAACCCCACTAACACCACCACATTTAATGCGAACAATGCCTCTACCACCCTATCAATATCTCAGGTCCCTAACTCTACTACTACATACAAAGAACTTAAATATTATAACTGAATACAAAAATTCATAAATTACAATACAACCTTTTACCTAATCAAATAGGTAACATAACCTAGAAGTTTTTGATCTAACTAGTAAAGACTTAGGTCTGGAGTAAAGTAGCTCTATCCACCCTTCTCCTTAGAAAAATATAAATTAAAGTAAATTTAACATAATTCAAATAAGGAATGGAAAAAAGATCTTGTTTAAAAAAAAAAAAAAAGAGACTTTTAAACCAAAATATACTTTATTAAATCAATATTACTAAAATGCACACCATTGGTGTTCAACACTATAATGATCTTTACCAATCAAATTTTTAAATGTGGTATAGGGGGCATCCATAAATAACGTTATACAAGAAGAAGGGGGGTTGGATGAACGATAATGTTTTTTTCAATAAGTAGGGGGGGTCAAAAAAATATAATGTAATTTTTTTAGAAAAAATTGGCTAAAAATTGAACCAGTATTCCAAATTTACTGATTTTGGTACCATTCGATTCGTCTCGGTGAGAGGAGTCGGATGGTACCAATTTCATTTCATTTGGATCACTGGATCAAATTTTATTGGCCAAATACTATTGGTTATTATGTTTTCTTATAAAATTAAAGGGCTTCCAGAAATTACGTGATTTTTTAGTGGGTGGGTGGGGTCCCGAAAATATCAGGTTATAATTATAATTCTGGTCAAATTTTTATAATTCTGGCCAAAAGTATAAAATTATAAAATTATTAATAACTATTGTTCTACTGGACCAATTTAGATAATTTAACTACCAAAATGCTCGTCTTGCTGAGACGATTCTAACAAGCCTAAAATCGTTAAAATCTAATTACAGGGTCCCAAGATCATTCAACTTTTGTGTAATTTTAATAGTGATTTTTTAGAATTACTAAGTAAATTTCTTTAATATTGAATAACTTTTGATCCACTAGCCCTTTTTGGGTGATTTAACTACCAAAATGTTCGTCTCAGTGTGACGATTCTAACAAGTACAAAATCGCTAAATTCCAATTACGAGGTCCCAAAATCGATAAAGATTTGTATTGTTAGATAATCATTTAATTAAATTTGATTAAATGATTGTCTAACAATACAAATCTTTATCGTTCTTGGGATCCAGTAATTGGAATTTAGCGATTTTGGACTTGTTAGAATTGTCTCACTGAGACAAACATTTTGGTAGTTAAATCACCCAAAACGGGCCAGTGGATCAAAAGTTATTCAATATTAAAGAAATTTACTTAGTGATTCTAAAAAATTATACAAAAGTTGAATTATCTTGGGATCATAAACAATCAACTCTCTCCGCTGATCCCTGTGACCAAAATTTTAGCAGAAACAAAATCGACAAAAACGCTAAAAACAATACAGAATATAGGGAACTAGACATAACAAAGATAGCTTTGAGCAGCAGGAACTAGTTACTCTAAAATAACAGTGTACAAAAACCACTTTGGACTAGCACAACTTTGGAAAAACAACTTTTTCAGAAAAACTTTTTGGAAAAAGTGGGGACTAGTAAAAACCCTGTATCGCAGATCAGTAGATGTATAGCAAAACAAACACGTAACTGATCAAAATAGGTAAACAACAAAACAAATACGCGTTGCAACACAAACAAAAGAAATTACTGGTTCAAGTAAACGAAACCAGCTACGACTAAGCCTCAACAATACATAGTAACACAATACTTAGGCCTCCGCATAGGCCGGGTAGGGCCGGGTAATAGAAATACCCTAGCTCTACCCGTTTGTGTAAGGGCTTGACTTCCAAGCCCCTACCCTTACCCTAGGGCTTAGAACTCGATGCCCTAGCCCAGCTCTCAAATCCCGTGGGTACCCACGGGCTTAATAAAGTAATAGATGCTTTGATACGAATAAAATAAAATTAACTAGTAAATATATATGAAGTTGAATACTTATTTAAAATATTTAGATTAATAAATGCTCTTTACATGCAATGCCAAATTAACACGGCTAATGAGAACTAAATATTAAATATTCATGAACTCGAATACCTGATTTTAAATGTTTAGAATGTTTAGGATAATGTTTTTTATACTCTGCATGTTGATGAGTGTAATGATACAAATCGAAAATCGAATTAATCGATTAGTTATAAAGTTGACAACTAATCGATTTGAATTTTATAGGCCCAACATAGTCAATTAATCAATTAGTCGACTAACAATTAATCGATTGGCCAACTAATTGATTAATCGACTAATTAATCAATTAGTCAATTGGTCGTTTAATCAACTGATCATATAAGAATGTCAACTCGGCTGTTTCTAGTTACTACCTAACGTGTATTTTACCAAGTTTTCGTTTATTATTTATTCAATTAATCGATTGGTCAATCGATTAGTCAACTAATTGATTAATCGATTAGTCGATTAATCGCCAACTAATCGATTAGTTGAATAAAATCGATTAATCGATTAGTTGGATAAAATGATCTATCAACTAATCGATTGAAAAATTTTCATCGATTTGTATCACTAAATGAGGGTAAATAGATAGAAAAGAAGAGTAGCACTGGTCAAGGGTTATACGCCACGTGCTACAACCTTGACCAAAACCAATTGTAATCAACAAAGCATGGGTCGAGATCAGAGCTCAATCAACATCAAATTACATACTGTTATCCTATATCCACTTCTTCAAAGATATTAGGTAACTAGAGCGATCTTAGACAGTGAACACTTTGTGTAACCTCACTTTGTTACTGTGATATATCTAAGTCGGAAGGCGTTTTTTAATAAAACTTAACAAAGAAGATTTAAGGCAATTTGCAATTACGAAAGAGGCTACAATTAGAAGTATATGAGGATACTAATAATTGTTTAATTTGTGTAGTTAATAGTTGTTTTTATTATTGAAAGAGTATGAAGACTCGATGTTGAACTTGGGGTCCACATCGGCCGCTTTTATACATTTTTGTTTTTCACAAATGTAACGGACTATATCTATTACATGTGCAATAAATGCTATATCTACTACTAATAAAATATATAGTATAAATGATATAAATGTAATATATGAAATAAATGATATATGTGTTATAAATAAAATATAGAGTATATATGCTATAAATATGACATGTTTTATAAATGCCATATATGCGTTTTGGCGCGCAGTAGATCGCCTAGCCAATCAAATTGTAGATCTGATACTTGATCATCTATTGGTTCCGATCTTGGTAACCAATGGTCGTACAGGGATGATCTATAGCTCATTCGAACCGTCTCATCGAGCTGAGTCGAATGGTGGTTGTTTCATCGAATTCTAATTACTGGATCGAGAGTTATGCCCGTTTTTGTGTAATTTTTTATAGGTCAACAATACATTCTTTATCTCACGTACTTCTTAGGTATCAGGTATGGATCGATATTAACATAATTAGCCAATTATATGAGCTGATATTCATATGAAATATGTATAACGGGTACCCGCAGTACTACCCTCACCCTACCCGTCTGTGTAAGGGCCCATGTCTCAAGCTCTTACCCTTACCCTAGGGCTTGGAATTCAATACCCTAAATACCCTAGCCCGGCCCTTTGTGATCCTACTCACGGGTACCCAAGGGTAGCCCAGGCCCGTGCGGAGGTCTAATAATACTACAACAATAAGTAGAAATAACAGGCTCCAAACAACTTTAACATGTGACCTATAGTGCGAAAATATATAGATCATCATGGAATGCATCAAAGAATTTAATCAGCTATTCTGCCATCAAGATCAAAAAATTATGTCGATATTAAACGAACAGCATCACAGGGTGCTCAAGAAAGATATTGAAATTGCAGAATTCTTGGGTATAGAGAAACCAGAAACGGTAAACGTAATTCGTACTGCAATTGAAACATATAACTGGATACAATATAAACAAGCAGTAAATGGAGCGGAAAAGCTTAAGGAGAAGGACCCGGTACCAAAATACATTAAAGATGTTAAAATTGAAAAATTGTGTCAAAAAATAGTATTTGCAATTACAGAGACTAGTAAAATGGACTATGGCAATAATGAAATCAAACAACAAATCTTTAATGTAATAGAAGCGCATCTTGAAGAAAACAGGATAGAGCCCAGTGAAAAGAAGAAGATGCTTAAAGTTGACAAGAATTTATCTAAACCTTTAACAAACAGAGTAGTTGAGAAAAGTGACGACAACAAGGTAGATACCGCGCCCAAAGGCGATATACCAGGAAGCCAAACTGGAAAAGAAAAAGAAAAAGAAACAGAATATATGAAGAAAAACTCGGTACCGGGGAAAGGTGATAAAGAATGGTCAAATGAAGAATTAAAACAACAAATGGGAGAACAATGGTGTACAATATGGGATTTACCATACTATGTTTCAAAAAAAGAAATAATCGCATTAATTAGACGAAGGATAAAAGTCCCAGACGAAATTTTCATTTTACACAATAAGAACAGAAAGACAAGAGCGGAGCTGTATTGGAAAGGAAAAGATCCCTTCAAGTCAATTGAAACAGAAGTTGAAAACATTTGGGTCTTGCCGTTAAAGAATGGAAACCTAGCAAAAATCACAATGGGCAAAAGTGATAAAGAGCAGCTCGACCTGAGAAGAACATTCTACACAAGGCTTAATAACCTACCAACGAATACAAAAGAAGTGCTCTTACTCAGACAACTAAGAAGAATTAGGGCAAAGGCAGTACACATTTTCCATAACAGAAATGGAAATCCTAGAAGCCAAGCAGTGGTTGAGATTGAAACAAACGAAGATAAAGAAAAAGCGACTTGACAGAATATCTATTACTACAACAAGGCACTCTGGTGGGATTTAAACACGAAAATAGAGACCTCTAAAAGTCAAGAGCAAATATGTCATAGAATGGAAAACTATAGAGAGCATAACAGTGTAATACAAAGATCTAAAAATAAAGAAGAGGTTAATGAGGTGATTAAACCAAAAGTTTTGGTACAGTGCCCGCCGTAAGTATCCGACCCCCTATAACACAAAGAGAGGCAAGATAAAACTTTATTTTTTTTTTTTATTAAAAAATATATGATTCGTTTAGACTACTAATACATTGTGTAATCCCCATTGGCTTCAATTAAAGCCTCAACTCGCCTTTCCATACTACGGACTAATTTAGTAGCAAGTTCACAGGTTAATGCATTCCACTCTTTTACCAAACACGATTTTAATCCTGCAAGAGTTCTAATTTTTTTTCTTGCTATTTTAATTTTTAACAATCTCCAAACATTTTCAATAGGATTTTGGTCGGGGGAAACAGATGGCCATGGAAGAACCTTGACGTTGTTTTCTTCCTTCCAATCCTTTGACAAAGTTGCACAATGCTTCGAGTCGTTGTCTTCTTGCAAAATCCATTTATCCGAATTGGCCCCAAAAAGAAGCTCAGCAGACGGGAGGAGACCTTGTTCATATATCTTAACCATATATTTGGCATTCAAGTTGTGCTGAAAGTAAATCAGCTTGCCAAAGCCCGAAGACGAAAAACAACCCCACACGTTGAGCTTCAACGGATGCTTCACGGACCGCCATAATTTACGCCGCCCAGACCACTGCCAGGTTCTTGGATGCGGTTGATTCAAACGGAATGTACTTTCATCTGTAAATATTACCTGGTCCCAGTCGAAATCCTGATGATCTTTTGCCCATTTTAGCCGTTTCTCTTTGTGCTTCTCTGTGAGAAGTGGTTTGGAAAGTTTCGCCATATATTTTGCCCCACCTTCACATAGACGCTTTTGAATAGTGCGTACACTAATGCTAACATTCCGTTTTTCCATTTCCTGTTGTATTTCAACAGCAGTTACATTTTCTTTGTCACTTGCAAGCTTAAGGATCTTTGCATCTTGCCGCGGAGTGGTGATCCGATTTCGATCAGGTTTTTGTTCATCATTTAAATTTTTTGTTTCCCCACATTTTTTTACCCAATAAAGCGCAGTAGACTTACTACAGCCTACAATCTTTGCTGTAGCACCAAGCCCAAGCTTCGGACCTTTGGAATGATAGTGCGAAAAAATGATTTCATATCGCTTATGCAGCGGAAGAGGCATTTTAAAGGTTCAGAATTTGGGCGGAGAACATTGCTCTGATAAATGGATAAATTGCCTGCAAATGGTAAGAATGATCAGCGTTTGCATCATTGTTTGTCGTAAGAAAATTTTAAGGTTGTATGTACAATGCACGTGAAGTTACACCGGGTCAGATACTTACGGCGGGCACTGTACTAGCCAAAAACAAGAAGGAAAAACAAAAGGCCGTAGAAAGTGACCAAGAGCTAAAAGATATAATTGAAATGATCACAAAATCGGTCCTCAAAGATATAAAGGGGTGTATAGTCGATATCATTAAGGATCCAAGACTCAAAGGGGCGGTCTCCTACCGCCCCTAATTGGCGCACCAGTTGAAAAATACGAAAAAGAACTGGCTTCTCAACAAGAAGACTCCTCAACAGGTCCGCAAACAGACATGAGAGAAAAGAAAAAGGAGGCCAGTTCTAACCGAAAGGAGTCGCTCAGTACTCATAACAGTAAAAACATTAAAAAAGATTTGAGTGTACTTAGATTTGGTTTTCATAATATCAATGGGATCAGAAGTAACAAAAGTAAACTTGAGGCATTGGTAGACCTAATGGAAGAAGATAAACTGGACATTGTAGGAATTTGCGAGACTAATGTAGAAGAGAAGGAAGGCAGATGGCTGCTAAATCAGGAAAAGGACATAATAGGATTTTGGACTGAAGTAAGAGATGAGAAAAAGAAAGGTTTCGGTATTGGTATCTTAATTAGGAATAAGTGGGCAAAACACGTGGCCCAAGTAAACAAATGGGGTACTTATGGTATAGAACTAGTTCTAATGTTTAAAAAAATAAATTTCAGCATCATTATAGTATATGCTCCCCCTACAGATGACAAAATCAGTGCTAAAATTAAAAATCTTCTGAAAAACAAGATCGAAGAAAAAAGAAAGAAAGAAAGAAGATGTATTGTAGCCGGGGATTTTAATTATGAAAGACAGGAAGAGGCAATTCGTAAAGGTAGAGAGGGTAAAAGGAATAAAATAACAGAAGATACCTTCCGAGAACTAGAAAACAGTGGATTCACAAATGCATATAGATGAATGAATCTAAACAAATATGAGCACACTTGGAGTAATAGTCAAATAGAGTCACGTATCGATTACATATGGGTTTCCAAAGAATTAAAAAGGAATATTTTGGAAGTACAACATATAGATATGTCAACAACTACAGCAAGTGATCATGTTATTATAACAGCAAATATAACAACAGATATAGGCCTAGTAAAATCAAGTCGCTCTAAAAAACCTAACTTTAACTCCGCAAGACTGATGGTAGATATGAAGGAAGTAGATAAAGATCATTGGACAGCATACACTCAGCACTTAGAAAGGGCCTTAAGTGCGCAATAGAAAGATGTCGCCAAAAGTATTCACAAAAAAAAGGAAACAGACCTCGAAAATTTGAATAAAAAGTGGAAAGTTATCAAAGACTGTATTATTGGTTCGGCAAAAAAACATCTTCCTATGAAGTGCAAAAAGAAGGAGATAGTGCAAGACAGTTCTAATACAGAAATTAAGACCTTAAGAAATAAGGTTAAATTGCTCAGCAAAGTGTGTAGGAAGTGCAAACGCAATATAGGGGAAAATATAGAGGTAGCGAAGGGTGATCCTATAGTAAAAATTCTTCAAGGTTTGGTAATAGGAGAACATGAGACACCACAAAGATGGACAAGAGAAATCTTAGATAAGGTAAAAGAAGAGTGGAAACAACTGTATAACCTGTAGACAACAGAAAAACGAAGAATAGAGAAAGAAGAAATAAGATGAAGAATTGAGGAACAGGGTGACATGCCGGTAACAGACCAAAGAAGAATGATAAATAGCCTTTTAGATAGATATAGTAATAGGATTATTTTAGATAAAATTGTAGTAGATAATGGAGGAGAAAAGCAGTTGGTTACTGACGAGGAGGAGATAAAGGAAAAAGCAGCAGATCATTTCCATGAACAATACAAAAGAGAAAGGTCAAAACAAGATGTATGAACGAAAGGTGGACCAAGGCTTATAAACTGTTACAAGAAATAGATAATAAATGGTACAGTGACTTAGCTGGAGAAATAAGCGAACAAGAATGGCATGAAGCATTAGAGAAAACAAAGAACAACTCAGCTCCAGGGGCTACAGGAATCACTTATCCATTAATTAAGAAGGCCGGTCCAAAAGCAGAAAAGATATTGCGTGAATTTGCAATTTCTTGTATAAGAGCAGGAAAGATTCCAAGTGAATGGAAGAAAGGGATTCTGTACCTGATCCCAAAAAGTGAATTTTGGAATTTTAACTTATTTAATATTCGCCCAATAATGC
>QKWP01000559.1:217745-276634 GCA_003550325.1 Gigaspora rosea
GAAGATAAAGAAAAAGCAACTCGACAGAATATCTATTACTACAACAAGGCACTCTGGTGGGATTTAAACACGAAAATAGAGACCTCTAAAAGTCAAGAGCAAATATATCATAGAATGGAAAACTATAGAGAGCATGAAAGTGTAACACAAAGACCTAAAAATAAAGAAGAGGTTAACGAGATGATTAAACCAAAAGTTTTGGTACCAGCCCAAAACAAGAAGGAAAAACAAAAGGCGATAGAAAGTGACCAAGAGCTAGAAGATATAATTGAAATGATCACGAAATCGGTCCTCAAAGATATAAAGGGGTGTATAGTCGATATCATTAAGAAGGATTCAAGACTCAAAGGGGCGGTCTCCTACCGCTTCTAATTGGCACACCAGTTGAAAAGTATGAAAAAGAACTGGCCTCTCAACAAGAAGACTCCTCAACAGGTCCACAAATAGACATTAGAGAAAAGAAAAAGGAGGCCAGTTCTAACCGAAAGGAGTCATTCAGTATTCATAACAGTAAAAACATTAAAAAAGATTTGAGTGTACTTAGGTTTGGTTTTCATAATATCAATGGGATCAGAAGTAACAAAAGTAAACTTGAGGCATTGGTAGACTTAATGAAAGAAGATAAACTGGACATTGTAGGATTTGCGAGACTAATGTAGCAGAGAAGGAAGGTAGATGGCTGCTAAAATCAGGAAAAGGACATAATAGGATTTTGGACTGAAGTAAGAGAAGAGAAAAAGAAAGGTTTCGGTATTGGTATCTTAATTAGGAATAAGTGGACAAAACACGTGGCCCAAGTAAACAAATGGGGTGCTTATGGTATAGAACTAGTTCTAATGTTTAAAAAAATAGATTTCAGCATTATTATAGTATACGCTCCCCCTACAGACGACAAAATCAGGGCTGAAATTAAAAATCTTCTGAAGAACAAGATCGAAGAAAAAAGAAAGAAAGAAAGAAGATTTATTTTAGCTAGGGATTTTAATTATGAAAGACAGGAAAAGGCAATTCGTAGAGGTAGAGAGGGTAAAAGGAATAAAATGACAGAAGATACCTTCCGAGAACTAGAAAACAGTGGATTCACAGACGCATATAGATGGATGAATCCAAACAAATATGAGCACACTTGGAGTAATAGTCAAACAGAGTCACATATCGATTACATATGGGTCTTCAAAGAATTAAAAAGGAATATTTTGGAAGTACAATATATAGATATGTCAACAACCACAGCAAGTGATTATGTTATTGTAACGGCAAATATAACAACAGATATAGGCCTAGTAAAATCAAGTTGCTCTAAAAAATCTAACTTTAACTCCGCAAGACTGATGGTAGATATGAAGGAAGTAGATGAAGACCATTGGACAGCATACACTCAGCACTTAGAAAGGGCCTTAAGTGTGCAATGGAAAGATGTCACCAAAATTATTCACAAAAAAAAGGAAACAGACCTCGAAAATTTGAATAAAAAGTGAAAAGTTATCAAAGACTGTATTATTGGTTCAGCAAGAAAATATCTTCCTATGAAGCGCAAAAAGAAGGAGATAGTGCAAGACAGTTCTAATACAGAGATTAAGGCCTTAAGAAATAAGGTTAAATTGCTCAGCAAAGTGTGTAGGAAGTGCAAATGCAATATAGGAAAAAATATAGAGGTAGCGAAGGGTGATCCTATAGTAAAAATTCTTCAAGGGTTGGTAATAGTAGAATACGAGACACCACAAAGATGGACAAGAGAAATCTTAGATAAGATAAAAGAAGAGTGGAAACAACAGTATAACCTGTGGACAACAGAAAAACGAAGAATAGAGGAAGAGGAAATAAGACGAAGAATTGAGGAACAGGGTGACATGCTGGTAACAGACCAAAGAAGAATAATAAATAGCCTTTTAGATAGACATAGTAATAGGATTACTTTAGATAGAATTGTAGTAGATAATGGAGGAGAAAAGCAGTTGGTTACTGACAAGGAGGAGATAAAGGAAAAAGCAGCAGATCATTTCCGTGAACAATACAAAAAGAGAAAGGTCAAAACAAGATGTATGAACGAAAAGTGGACCAAGGCTTATAAACCGTTACAAGAAATAGATAATAAATGGTACAGTGACTTAGCTGGAGAAGTAAGCGAACAAGAATGGCATGAAGCATTAGAGAAAACAAGAACAACTCAGCTCCAGGGGCTACAGGAATCACTTATCCATTAATTAAGAAGGCCGGTCCAAAAGCAGAAAAGATATTGCGTGAATTTGCAATTTCTTGTATAAGAGCAGGAAAGATTCCAAGTGAATGGAAGAAAGGGATTCTGTACCTGATCCCAAAAAGTGAATTTTGGAATTTTAACTTATTTAATATTCGCCCAATAATGCTCCTTGAAACATTAAGGAAAATAACAGTTCGCATCTTAAATACAAGATTGGGTCAAATATTCAAAGGGAAAAAATCCTAAAAGGATGTAATTATGCAGGTTTACCGGGGAACTGTACGAATATCCCAATACAAATACTTAACAGTATCTTAGAAGACGCTAAGGAAAAAAACAAAGAGCTGTGGGTGTTGATACAAGACATTAAAAAAGCTTTTGATTCAGTAAGCTTGGAAATGTTAGAACTGTTGCTAAAGAGAATTAAATTGCCAGAAAATATCGTTAATTTCCTTATTGACTTATATAAAGAAAGGAGGATTGAAGTAGTAACTGCCTTCAGATATAGCAAAGAGATAGTTGTAGAGGACAGAATTGACCAAGAAGAGGTGATCTCACCCTTGGTATAGCGTATATACTATAATCCGCTACTCAGAACAATACAAGAACAGGAATCTATCGGATATTCTCTTAAGGTTGATTGGCCAGTTGATCTAACCACGGGGAAAAGCAGAAACGAAAAGCTGCGACAAGCCGTTTTGACGTACGCAGATGATACCACGTGGATTGCCAAATCTAAAGTGAATATGGAGAATATTTTAGCAATTGCAAACGAATTTTACCAGTTAAATGACATTAAAATAAATGAGAAAAAGTCCGAGCTGGTAGTCCTAAATTGTAAAGATAAGGCAGTTGCAATAGAAATGGGCGAAGGAAAAGATAAAGTCGTGGCAAAGAAAAAGGACCAGGTTGCAAGATTTCTGGGAGTTTGGATCTCAGAAAAACAAGTGCTAAAGTGTGTCAAAAAGGTCATAGAGCAGGAGGTATGGGCCCTAACTCACTGCATGAAGAAGAAGAAAACGACGCTTAGTCACCTCATATATATAAACAATAAAGTGTTAATTCCGAGAGCGGAGTACAGAGCACAAATAGTGATGTTAAGTAGAGATAACTGCGAGCAATTACATAGACCTTCTTAAAATTGATAAAATCAAAAAGTGGACTTGCAGCTAACATGGCATATAGTGTACTAAACCATAAAAATATCGCTGGGATTCAACTATTCTGAAAAAGTACAGTAGCGCATCATGTCAGTAATCTTGCAATTAGACTTAACGATATGGAAAGGCTCGGCTAATCTACTTGGATAAGACTTAAACAAGCACAGATCTCGAATAAATGTATTAGTGCGATTACAAGTATTATGAGTCTGGAAAGTGATAGGCTCAACGAAATAGTAGACACCCATAACATGTCCGTCAGGGTGATTAAAGAGGCAAAAAAGATCGGAATCACATTTAGTAGTAGTATCTGGGAGGAAAATCTTAAAATCGCTCAGCAAGGCACCGAGATAGTTGACGTCCTGAGTAAAAGAGGCGTAAAGAGCTTCCTGAAAGAAAAGTCATTAAAACTTTTTCTATTAGAACAGCTATTCGATACAAATAGAACGTATATGTTGTCTTGGGAGCATTTAAAAAATTTGAGAAACCAAAAAGGTTCGGGTAAAAAACCAATTGGGTAGAAGAAGCTTGTTTGGCAAGCGCAAAAACAAGAGAATTAAAAGAAGCATTTAAGCGAAGTGGCAGAAATATGTTGGCACTAAAACCAGAATTAAATGTGATTGCAGAAGACGGACGAAAATCTGATTTAATTATTTTCAAAAACAATAAAGAAACTCCACAGATAGGCAAAGTTAGAGTTAACAAAAAATGAAAGAAAACCTATCAGATCGAGCATTGGAGGGAAAAAGAAAATATAAAACCAGATGAGAATGAAATAGAACAATGCAAAGGTTGTGCACAAGATCAAGCAGAAAAAAGTGGAGAATGCACAATATTCAAAGCTTTCAAAAGTCCTAAACGTGCGTTGAATAGAAGGCTTGTTAAAAAGCAAGAAGATAGAGTCCTGTGCGAAATGAAGTGCGCTGATCTAGTATACAGACAGGACAAAGACACAAGTAACAATTTAGAAAGAGAACGGGAAGTACATGATGTTGTAGTAAAGTGTAAGGAAGAAGAAATAATAGATGAGTGGATAGATGGAGAAAGTACGTGAAAAGAGTTGAAAGTGCGCATGAAAGGGTGCCTTGAATGGTGTATCTATACGGACGGCTCCTTAACTCAGGAAGAGGTTCAAGCAGGGGTCTGTAAGAAAAGTATGGGGATTGGCTGGGTAGCATATCCCAAAGAAACGAAACAGGTGTCAGGATTCATCAATCCTCAATTCAACAGAGCCTTGTTGAATTGGCCTTCAACAACAAGGGCAGAAATGGGGGCGATTGCAACAGCACTTTTGGCGGTTCCATGTAAAAGTAAAGTGGAATTATTTTCAGACAGCATAAATGCTATAAGCCTAATTAAAAAAATGCGAAAGCCAAAAAGCCTAAGGGAAGAAGTCAAAATAAGCAACGGTAGCGTCCTGAGGTTGATACAGAAGTGTCTTGAGAAGAAGGAAATAGATTGGAAGATTGTTAAGGTTAAAGCACATATGGGAGTTGAAGGGAATGAATATGCAGATAAGTTAGCTAAAGAGGGTTTTAAAAGCAAAAGGTGCTTTAAGATCACTAGTAGTTGTGTTAAAGGAATGAGAATAGTCCCGAAATGGGAAAAGTACATAATAGATAGACCAATTAGAAAATTTGTGGAGGAAGTTACAAACATGGTTTTTGATGTAGTATGAAAGGGATTGCCGGGTATTATAGATATATTAAAAGAGGAGGAAAATAGTAAGGAAGTCGATTGGGGTAGCACATGGGGTTAGCTAAATAAGTTGAAGGGCTGTAATTGTAGGAGTATAAAGCAAAGTAGGGCCTGGGTCAATAGGATTAAACATATGGACAAGGCCCTGCCGGTAATAGCTCTGCTACATAAAAGATATCCGGGAGTGTACGAAATCGATCGGTGCATAGCGTGTTTTAGAGAATCTGAAACACAAGACCACTTGGCAGAATGTGGGATTTTCAAGGCCTATGGAGAAAAATAGAATGCGAGGTCAGAGGAAATACTTCATAACAAAGATACAAAGAAGAAAGAAGTTGATCCAGAAATCTTTAAGGCCGTCGAAAAAGTACTTTTTGGTGAAAATGAGTATGAAAAGATTAGGAAACAGAAGTTAATAATCCAAGGCTTAGTTCCCGCAAGCCTCGAAAAGGAATCAGTGGTGGAAAGATATTTTAAAAACAAAGCATTTGAAGCTTTGGGTTTGAAATTTCACGAAAAAATTTGGACACTACGATATGAAGCCATTGCAGAGTGGGAAGAATTAAGTGGGACGAAAAGAAATGAAAAGAAAAAGAACTAACGAAAACGAAGAAGAAGAAGAAATAGATAAGGGTAAAAAAGCTACAAGAAGCCGAAAAAGGCAGAAGAAAGACGAAAAAGAAAATAATGAAGATGCTGTAAAAGAAACGAAGCAAGAAAAATTTCAAAGAATTTTTAATGATGCTAAGAGTATACTGTTCAAGTGGATTTCCGGCTTCACGAGGCCAGCCTGGCTTTCTGCAGGCTGACCCTTTAAGGAAAAAGACAATTTTTTTGGTCAATTTTGACATTAGCAGGCAAGAGCTAGTCGATGAATTTTTGATGGATACCTTAGAAAGTTAAGGTGCCCAAAAAGGAGACGAATCTAGGCTGTGGCAGATCGCATTTAGATACTTTAGTAACCGGATGAGTCTTTATTGTTAAAAAGGTGGAAAATACAATAGTATATAGTATTTTTATATGTAGTTTATTACTTACATCTTATACAATAAAGGCAGGATTGCTAAAAAAAAATAATAATAATAAAAAATGAATTATCTTGGGATCCTGTAATTAGATTTTAACGTTTTGGGGCTTGTTAGAATCGTCTTATCAAGACGAACATTTTGGTAGTTAACTCATCTAAATTGGTCCAGTAGAACAATAGTTATTATCAATTTTATAAATTAAAACATATAAATAAATTTTAAAAAATATAAAATTTGATTGGCTAATAGAGTATCAGGTGTGGGTGGGTGGGTAAAATTTTGAAATTTATTAGTAACAAAATATTACATAATTTCTGAAAGCCCCCTTACTAAAAAATTAATGGTTTTTTGTGAATAACTATTGATCCAGTGATCCAACTGAAATGATTTTGGTATCATTGGATTCGTCTCACTGAGACGAATCGAATAGTACCTAAATCATCCAAATCGAATCACTTTGTCACAATATATTCAAGTTTTTGTAAAATTTTATATATAAACATATGGATTTTGAAAAAATTTTTTATATAGTAGAGGGGGGGTCCAGTGCTACTATGAGGGGGTACATACCGTTATTTATAGATGCCTTCATAACATAAAGATCAGGTGTAATTTAATTTTTTTTTTAAACTTTTAAGGCCGGGTACTATGGTCAGGATTTTATTATGAGTTATTGGACGTAATATTTATTACATGAATGAGGATACAACTAGCTATATGTGCACTTTTGGTGCCTAATTTAAGTAGTCCGCCCGAAGGTTCTATACTAGCTGCCATACCTACAACCCAACTACGTGAATTGCCTATTTAAACCCTCTAGTTCACGTTCTTCCTATTATTACCCAATTCACTACTCAAGTGTAGATATTATAGGGCCCAACTCTTTTAGATTAATCATTGGCCTAAGGTCTACTTTACCCTTGTACCTATTGCCTACTATTATCCTTCTGTGTCTCATTCCACTTCTGGACACGGATTTCAGCAGCGAAGCCACTTGCCCTTATTAGGTTCATTTCGATCCCGGCCACCCACCTTCTTTTTGGTAGTGCCGTTGTAGATCTTAACTATTACCTCCTAACTCGGGACTTGCCAAACAGGTTTCCATTTCTCCGGTTCCCTGGATTTTGCGGTGTAACAATAACACTATTGCGCCGTAGCTCCCATTCAAGATGGTGGAACCAAGGTAACAGTTTTTGCAACCCAACTGATCTAAGCCACAGGTTACCGAACACAGGCCTATTGTTCAAAGTGTCAACAGTAGGATTCGGACTGTCGACCTGCCGCTTGGGGGTGACACCTTGACAACTTCTCTAAGGCGCCACACCCTCATCAGGTGTAATTTAAATTTTTTTTGTTTTGATATTTTTTTAAAAAATACCTTTTAACTAAAAATTTTATCTATAAAACCACTTTTTTTTTAAAAAAAAAAATTTCTTGTGAAATTTCACTATATATTATGTCTTGCTCTAACCCTAACTATTGACTCTAACTTAACATTTATTAAATTTAATTTTTGTTTATTTTTTTGTTTATTTTTTTAAATTGATCTTCATGTTATACCGCATATGCATCCACTTATTTGCACAGGTAATACAAGCTCCTGGAGGGGAAATAGCTAATTGGAGAGTGCAAATTTTGACTATTCTGGATCAACCTGATGAAGAATTCGAACACGCGTAATAGAAGAAAAAAGTGAAAATATGCAAAAACTAATGTTTAAATCGATCTTGGTGCACTAATTAAAAATAACGGGAATGAAATTTTATTTATATCAAGTATTACTCTAACCCTATAGCTTCTAACGTTAAGGCCCTAACCCTAAATTTTTATCTCACGCACTTAGTTTATTTACAAAATCAGATTCCCTTTTTTGGTTTGTGTTACCCATGCAAATAAGTAAAATGTACCACATATTGGTATTGAACACTATAGGTGCATTTTATACTATTTCTATCAAATTCTTACAATTCTTAATAAACAAAAAAAATTATAAAAATTTATTTACTTATAATTTTGAAAATTTCTTTTAACAATTATATAATTTTTATTTTAATATTTTTTTTGAATTAAAGTTTGATTTTGAACTTTGATTTTTGCATTTAATAACTTGGATCAATGGATATTTTATTTTTTTAAATTTTCTTTAATTTTTTTTTATTATTTGTATTTTATATTTTTCTTTTATATTTAGAAAAGATGAGCCCTATTTATAATTTTGCTATTTATATTTGAATAACATTGAATATAAAAGAATATATTTTTTACTTTTTTTAAATTTTATTTTATATTATACTAGTAGACTGGCATGTCCTTACATCCATGCTTTATTTCGATACATACCTTAAAAGTAAATATTAAGAAATCTTTAAATAGGATGGATAATATCATCGATTTATATTGGATAACCGATTACAATCAATTAAAAGATAATTGATTATAATTTTTTATCGATGCTAGCTTGAATTGATTGCAGCTGGTAATCGATATTCACCTTATTTAAAAATTTCCTGATGATTATATCCTGGGGCCTTATTCAAGAATTCATTTTTAAATTGAATAGTACCCATGGGTACTGTGTGAGGAACCGGGTACTATATGTGAAGATATGTTATATGAAAGTAAAATTAATATAGTTATACATATACCTCTAGTCATTATTCAAAAATTAGGCCAAAGTTTGTGACCAGATTTTTAAAATTTTACTTTATAAAAATTATGACACTTTAAAGTTTAGAAACATATATACTGTACATGATAATTATACAGAGAATTTTCAAAAAAATATTTGGCAAACTTATAGAATTAATATTGTTCTACAATGTTAACAGATAATTTTTTGAAAATTCTTTTGCATAAAAAATTTTGGCAATTTATAAAATTGAACACATCGAATATAGACTTCTTACACCATATAAATTTGCTAAAATATTTATTAATACGCGTAAATTTTAACACCAAACGCATTATTGTTTATGTTTAGACTGATTTTAAAAATCTAACCAATCAAATCGTTTAAAACGCACAAACAGACAGACATTAAAATTTTAGTAGTAAGATTTTAAATATTTAAAGATTTATATTATTTTTATTCTATTTTTTGAAGAAAAAACTATTGATACACTATGTGTATGTACACAGATACTAATTAATTAATTTGCAAATCTGCGTAATATATAAATTATAAACCAAATTAAACCAGCATTATTAAAAATCCATCTGATTGGCTGTCGATCCTTATAGTAATGCCCTATATAAAAATACGATCGATCATATGAAAAGTCACAAACGAATCTGATTATATCAGATTAAATTTGCTAGAAGCAAGTAATATTGGAAAACAATATTTCTTTAAAATTTCGGTAACCGTTAATTATAAAAATTTATGACTTGCTATTTGCAAGTAAAAAAATTACATAATAAATAGCTAACGAAAGTTTAAAGAAATATTGTTCTCCGACGTTACTTGCTTCTAGCAAATTTAATCTGATATAATCAGATTCGTTAGTGACTTTTCATATGATCAATCGTATTTTTGTATGGAACGTTTACCCTAATCAGCCAATGAAAATTCAAAGATTGGCAACCAATCAGATAGATTTTTAATCATGCTAATTAAACCCGATTTAAGGTTAGAGTTAGGGCCAACTTTGGGATTGAAAAGAGTTATAGTTTATAATAAAATTTTGCAAAGAATTTTTTTTGTTAGAGCCCAAAGAGTAGTTTCATAAGCAAAATTTTAAGTTACCATATGTACCTGTGTTTATACACATAGTATTCAAATATTTTTTTTTTTTAAACTTACACCGGTTGCTAAACGAGTGTATTAATATTTTCATTAATTTATCAATTGACAAATTACATATTAAACTATTTTAGTTAGCATACATCCGGCTAGCCCTATTTCAGACTGCCCAAATGCCCGGTGGGCACCGAGCTTTTACCCTCCCAAACACCGCCTTCAGACAATCGCCACCAGAACAATGTTGGTACAAACGGACACCACCTCGGAATGATTGCGCCACGAGTTCATGTAGTATCTTCTCAGACTTCGGCCTCACATTACGTCTCGTGACTTCGGTTAATCCAAATCAGGTTCTAACTCCTTTCACTTCACCGCCACAGATTTAACAACGGCAACTGCCCAATTTAGGTAAACCTGTAAACGCCGACGGAAGACCCAGACCATAGACGAGGACGCATCTAGCCACACGTGCACTTTTGGTGCCTAATTTAAGTAGTCCGCCCGCAGGTTCTACACTAGCTGCCATACCTGCACTCCAACTATCGGAAGTGCCTAATTAAGCCCTCTGATTTTCTGGCCAGCTGACATAACGCGGATCTACAAGTTTTCTTAACCGGCTAGTATTTTCCTTTATTGCCTCTGGGGGGACTTGAAACGGCAACCTTCGATTTGCATCCTGGGAGCGTAACCGCTACGCTATCGGCCCGCAGGAATAGTATTCAAATAGTAATTGCCTTTTTTGAATTAAAAAGAAATTTTTTTTGAATTTTTTTTTCTATTTTTCCAAATTTTATATGAATTAAGGTTAGAAATGCTTGTGATTTTGGATTATTTTTTTTAAATTACTTTTTGGCCAGAGCGTAGCGACGGACATTTAGTGTTTACGCATGGTGATATAAAGGTTACGTTTTTGATGCGGTTTGATCTAAAAAAATTACTTTTTTGATTTTTTTTATATCAATTACATAAAATTAGATCAGATCCACAATTTGGAAATTTTTTGTCCGTCCGCACATGTGTCGCATAAAAAAAAAATCCCTGATAAAAAAAACTCAACAAACAGACCTGCCAATTAAATAATTTTTTAATAAATTTACATATTATTAGTTGGATGCCTAAAATTTACAAACATAAATTTGTTTTTGAAACTTTGTAGATATTTTGTAAAAATTTCCAAGCAATTCCTTGTCTTTTTAATGAGTTGAATCGTTTTGATATTTATCATTATTAATATTACTGTTATTAGTATAAGCTATAGTAAGAGGAGTAACAAAAATCAGGTGATTTTTTAGGGGGGGAGGGGGGTAAAAAAAGTTGAAATTATATATAAGAACCTGACTATTTATATATTAAGAAAGAGGGAGGGGAGTAGGCCTCTGATAAAAAATAATCAGGTGATTAATGACACTGCCCTAAAATTATTAGCTAGACACTTATAAACAAATTAGATTTAAATAATATATACTATATACTGTATTATTAAATATATACAACTATTATATATTATATTAAAATAATTAATTAGTTTTATTTAAAATTTTGAATTTTAAAATATTTTCGCTCCGGCCTCACAATGCTACGCATTAGCCTAGTAGTATTCTAATTTTTTATAAATTAAAGCTAGACATGTTATGATTTTTGGATTATTTTTTTTTTAAATTTCTTATAATATTTTTATATTCCAATTCTTTATGAATTGAGGCTTGATAAAGCTTTGTGAATTTTTGTTATTATTATTAGGATATCTTAGTTTATCATTATATTTTTGGTTAACTACTTTTATTCAAAATTTTTATTTTTTTTTATTACTCCATTTTATTTAATACTTTGATTAAGTATTTACTTTTTATTTATTAATTTCTTTCAATTATTTTTTATTTTTAATAAATTTTTTTTTATTTGCAAATAATTTTATCTTTTCGATTATACTTTTTAAAAATTTTGCTTTATACTTTTCACCAAATTAAATTACACTTTCAACTAAGTTTTAATTAAAAACTTCTATTTTTTTGATTTTATTTTATTTTTTTTTCTTTTTTATCAAAAAATATTTTACCAAAACAATTTGATAATTAATCAAATAAATTCTTTATTAAAATATAAAAAAATGAAAATACAAATTCTAATTGTCAATTCATATTTTCTTCTTTTCTTCTTTTATTTTCACTACTTTTTCTCTTATCTTCATTTTCTTCTTTATTGGTTCCATATTTCGAATCATATATTTGTTTGTAATGAGGAATTACTGTAGTAAAGCTGTTCTCAAATAAGTTAAATTATTTTGAGATTTCTTTAACTTTCTTTTCACATTCCTCAACTCTTTATTTACATTAACCAAATTCTGCTGCATTCTATAAAAAAAAAAAAATTAATTAATAATAATTATTATTATTAAAATATTAAAATATTATTATTATTTTATTATTATTATTATTATTTTCACTTTTCAATAACATTTATATCATTATCTTCGATACTATAATTTTTATTATTGTGGGCCAATTAGCATACAACTCTCTCTAACGATCACTTGTACCGGATTTTCATACAAACGAAATATCAAAATACTGGAGTTAGATGAAGAAGCAATGCAAAAAATGGTTTTTATAAAGGTCAACTATCGCTTTGGGGACTCCTTTATATATTCAGCACGCAAACCAAAAGCAATAGTAGAAGAATGAGTGAAAACAAGCAAGCGGCGCTTTAGTAAACACAGAATTTTGGTAGAGAAATTTCTTCATTGACAAAGTTTTTTGCAGCAGCTTAATAGCGAACAGTATTTTGGTTTTCAAATACACTCCTTGGAAAATCTAAAGGACTTGAAACGAACACCCACTACCAATTTCTCGCTTTACTATAGTTTTTTTTAGGGAATATTTTCTGCATAGAAAAAGTGGGAAATCCAGCTTACCCCCTCCAAAAGATCTGCATTGTTTACCAATTCCTAATTGGGAACAGAAGTCATGAGGAATCGCATTGCCTACGTGTAGGACAAGGATTGGCGTTAACCGTTTGAAGAAAATTCTAAAAAATTCTTGCAGGGCTAACTCTACTCCGAAGATATATTAGTATATATAATATGGACTAAATTTAGAGTAGAGCTAAATTGAAGAGTATTTTATAATTTTTATATAGTTTTATTCTTTTCATCAATGATTGTTTTCTTTCTTTGTTTTCTTTATCTTTTCTCTTTTATATTTTGTTGTTGTTTTTGGTATTCGTTTAGGTTTTATAGTATCACCTCTTTTTTTTTTATGCCCTTTATTTCTATAAGTTCTCGTTGTTCTTAAGGGTACAGATCTATTAGCTCTTTATCCTAGAGGCTAGGTAAAGAAGATCAAGGAAAGGATCAATCTTGACAAAGCTAGCAAGTTCTATCGGTGATGATTTGGGTTCTTCTATGCGTTAGAAGACAATAAATCAGAGAAAAATCTTGACTGCAGCAGATCGCATTTAGGTACTTCGGTAACCGGATGAGTCTTTATTGTGATAGGAGGGTTCAGTAGTTTAGGCAATGCTTAATAACCCAGAATGTAAATTCGTTTCCTAATAATAAAGGCAGGATTGACCATGTTTAAAAAAAAATTATTATTGTTATTGTTATTATTATTATTATTATTATTATTATTATCGTTATTTCTTTTATTCCAATGAGCAATATGATAATTGCAATGATTATAATGGTATAAGTGGCTCATGATAAAAAAAAGCTTTGCAAAATTTTGAATAAAAGCGAAAATGTATACAATATGATATATAGCCCATAATATACCAAGTAAGATCAACCCACGTTGACAAATATGACTATTTTGATTGGCCAAATTTTATACAAGATTTGATAAATAAAAAGAGTGCATTAAAAAATTCCACACCTCTTAGTCTGGTAGGTAATATATATAACTGTTGTAATAGTTGCATGTTCAATTTCCAACAATAGTTGAATATTATATGCCTAGTGCACTGCTGGACTATGTTGTATTTTTTTAATTTTTTTATTTATTTATTTACTATTGCTAATTTTTTATACATTTATTAATTTATTATTTTTTATTTACTTGTTATTTTATTTTTATTATTATTCTTAAAACTATTACTAACTTCTTAAATTTTGCAGAGCAAAATTTTTGAAGGAGAAATAGTATTATATTTGTTAATTTTAGTATAATTTTTAATATTAGTATTAGAAAAATATCATACAAATATTTGAAATAGTACAAATTTTATCGAACCAATTAAATCTGTAGTATTAGTTTTATTAGTAAACTTTTTAATATTTTTAGTTTGGACCAATAGTTAGTGAATAACAAAAGTTTCTTTGTTGGTTCTTTTTGTAGTTCCTTTGGAGATTCCTTTAGTGATTTTTTTTGTAGTTCCTTTGAAAGTTTCTTTTGTAGTTCCTCTAGTGGTTCCTTTTGTGGTTCCTTTTGTAGTTCCCCTAATGGTTCCTTTTGTAGTTCCTTTAATAGTTCCTTTTGTGGTTCTTCTGATAGTTCCTTTTGTACTGTAGTTCCTTTAATAGTTTCTTTTGTAGTTTCTCTGATGGTTTCTTTTGTGGTTTCTTTGGTAGTTCTTTTTGTGGTTTCTTTATTATTATTAGTTTTTTTAAATAGTTTCTTTTTTTATATACTAAAAAAATATAAACTTTGTTTTTTTCCCAAGGCAAAGCAGAGAAAAAAACAGGTTCTGTTCTTTACTTTTTTCCTTTTTTAAAAATACTTGTACTTAAAAATATTATATTTATTAATAAACTGATATTATTCTTTGACTATAAATCTTTTGTATTTATATTTTATTTCTTTGTTTGTATTTTTCTTTATCTACATTCCTTACCCTCTTACATGTTAAGTCAAATGATATAATTTTTTGTATAAAAGTTACTATATTATAGTATATTTTGTTCTCTCTAAAGCAGTACTACTATAATCAAAATTTTTCTATATTTATATTCAATATTTATAGTATTTACAATGTTTAAAGAATATTTAGACTTTAAAATTTAATAAATTAGTTTAAAAAAATATAATTATATAGTTAGACCTCCTTAAATGCATATTATCATTACTAGTACTAAGGTATGCATTTAAGAAGGGTTGTATTTAGAGTACTTATATAAGTCACATGATAAAAGTATCTTGAACAAGTTATATAATATACAAAATCATGATATATAATCAAGATTTGATTGGCCTACAGTCATGTGATATGCATTTTCAAAGAGATTTATATAGATAGGCCAAGAAAATAGTATGCATTTGCAATATGCACTTATTTATTAAGCCTATCAATAGGCCAGATAGTTAATATGCATTTAAAAAGGTTATATATTTAGAGGTATGTATTTATAGAGGTCAAACTGTATAGTTTTTATGGTTTTAAATATATATATATATATTTTTTTAAGATGAGATTGTGTCTTAAAGACTTTTTTATTAAGTATATGTGTATATATTATATAATACAATATTATACATATCAAATATTTTAAGTACTACAGATTTAGATATTCTTGACTATCTGTAACCTAAATCTACTAGAGCTTTCTATACCACATCTTCTGTACAACCTGGATTTTTGGACTACTTTCTATTTTGTCATTCAGCTATTTACTATATTTCCTACTTTTCTCATATTGCTGATCCTATATTTTTTAAATATTTTTTAAAAAGAAATAATAGATTATTTTATAAAATTTTAAATAATTTAGATTTGTTTTTTTGCTCACAATTGTTTACAATTTGTTTAAAGCTGTTCTGTGACAATACTGCTTTAAAGTACTAATTACTAATTTTATTTAGAGTTAAATTAGAGCAAAAGAATTATTTTTTGTTAAAAGTACAACAAGGATTACTCTAGTAAAATTTTGAAATATAAAAATATACAACAAAAGACACAAAGTACATAAAGTACTAACTAGTCTAGTTCTAAAAATTTTTTTAAAAAGTTTTTAAATTTGATCTAATTAAATTATTATCAAAGCTTGTTAATCAATTTTTTAGCTTTAAATTAAAGTAACATTAAAATTAATTTAAAAATATAAATTAAAAAATATATAGATAAAAATTATAAGTAAATCATATTACAGTAAATATTTTTTATAATATATATATATATATAATACTAGTAAATATATATAATAAACAAGTTTTTATTTTTGTTTAAAAAAAAAACTATAACACTGATAACTAAAATTTTTGCATAAAGTAAATTTAAATATATAAAATTTTATTTAAACAAATTTGGATATATAGAATTTTATATGTTTATATTATTTGTATCCAAATAAAATTTTTATTGGACATAGTACAGATGCAAACACTGCTATAAACAGTATAATTATATACTTTATTTAATATTATTATTTAAAAAGATAAATTATCTTAATACACTACATATCCAAAAATATTACTAGATGCAAAGGTGCGCCATTTTGTGTAATTTGATTGGCTTATTCATATATATCAAATCACTAAATATGAATACCATTGATATCAATTTTGGGTTTCAGTAGTAATAAAAAAAAATATCGTGGGGATAATTTTTAACCTCGAACTAACCAAAATAATAATTCTAACAATTTTTTTCATGTAACACTACTCATACTCCACTTTAAATGGCTAAAAAAGGTCA
Organism: Gigaspora rosea; assembly: GCA_003550325.1. NCBI lineage: Eukaryota > Fungi > Glomeromycota > Glomeromycetes > Diversisporales > Gigasporaceae > Gigaspora > Gigaspora rosea. Next base: position 234,201 of record QKWP01000559.1, read on the forward strand.
ATTTTTTTGCAATCGCTATCGGTTAGACCAGATTTAGTTTTCATGTTACAGACTACAATCAAGTTAGAATACAATAAGTGGCAACAAAGCATTTTTTTTTTTTTTGTAATTTACGACACGTACCGGTAATCGCTCAAAGAAATTCCGTAATTAATTTAAAATAATGACATTTTCTTAACGTTGATTCATTATGTACTGTACTTACGTACTTATGAAGTTTAGTGCATAGTAAGTATGTGCGTACGCACCGTTTATTACGCAACATGCAGAATTTTTTGATCGCGAGATAGCTTCAAGTTTACCTTTGAAACTCTGCAGGGAGATTCTATCTTAATTTTATTTGAATGATCCAAGTTTCTATTTTAGTGTTTATAAATGACGATTAATTAATTTGGAAATTTGAGAGTTAAAAAGAATTAAACCGATTAGCACGCGTACGTACGTACTTACGTACATAACAGATAAGACTAAAATGCAATGTTTTAATCTCTTACAAAATTTACAAAAGGATTATTATTATTATTTTATCATTTGAAACAAAAATTATTTGATAATTTAGTAATTAAAATTTTGATTTCAAAAAAAAAACAAGATTTAGATCATGATTAAAAGAACAATGGGTATTTTTTATTCAAGAAATCGTGCATATCACATATCCTCACCGAATTGTTGAGGCGTCACAATTAAATGTGGAAATTTCCCCCTTTAAATTTATTTCTTTTATTGGTTACTAAGCTTCTAATTTGTCCAAAAGTATATAATTCATTGTTTCATTCTTGTTTGTTTGTTATTGTCGCTATTGTTTATTCGCCTACAAGACTTTTAAACATTAAACGTTGATAGGAACATTTTTGTTTCGGGCTGAAATTCACATGATATATAAAAAGATATGTAAACGATGTTACGTAATGTAATAAAATTTATCATATTATAATGCCACAGTTAGTAACGCCTTTCTCATGATCAACATTCAATTTCACTAAATCAAGATTGGTTTAAATTAATCAATAAGAAAACGGAAAACAATAGGTCAAACTCGACTCCGTTCTCTTTATTTTCACTCGTTCTATTTCATTATTTTTTTTGTTTCTTTTTCTTTAAAAACAGTATGGCATACTTAGAAAAAACTCTGTTGCGAGATATTGGACAGTTATTTCAAGACGCTGATGATTATAATGTTCAAATTCATGTTGGACAAGCACCAAACATTCGAATTTTTAAAGCTCACTCCGTGATCTTGAGAGCTCGATCGTCCTATTTTCGAGCTGCTTTATCAGTGAATTGGGCCAGAACTGATCCAAGTAATGCCATGATTACTCTGAAAAAACCAAACATTTCTCCAAATGTCTTTGAACTTATTTTGAGGTAAAATTTTGATTATATAACATGTATGATTTTAAAAAAAAAGATTAAAGACGCATTGTTATAATATCATATTTTTTGCTTTATAAATGATCTAACTTAAATACAAGTTTTATTAATCATTAAAAACNATTTAAGGAAATTTGAATTATGTTTTTTTTTTTTTTTTTTTTTTTTTTTTTTTATAAATAATTTATTTATTTTTTTTTTTTTTTTTTTTTTTTAATATTTTTTTTTTTTTTTTTTTTTTTTTTTTTTTTTTTTTTATATAGGTATATTTATACTGGTAGCATTCCACTAGATGAAAAGAATGTTAGAATAAATTACTCGTTGCTTCTTGTTGCTGCTGATGAACTCGCTCTCATAGACTTGATGGATTATATTCAAGCTCATATCATCACAAATGAACAGGAATTGCTACGTGTAAATCTTATCGAATTTCTTCAAGTATCTTCTCGACATGCTGCTTGTCATCTTTTACAAACTCATTGTGAAGATATCATTTCTCAAAATCCAACTGAATTTCTCAAGTTAGATGCGTTTACAATTTTGGATAAACACGTTCTGATAAATCTTCTCAAAAAAGATATCTTTAACATGGAAGAAATCGAAATCTGGGAAAATGTAATTAAGTGGGGAATTTCTCAGAATTCTCATCTTAGTTATGATGTGTCTCTTTGGGCGCCTCAAGATTTTGATGCTTTAAGAAAAACTGTACAAGATTGTATTCCTTATATTAGATTTTTCGATATTTCGGGTCCTGATTATTATAATAAGGTCAGACCATTTAAGAAAATCTTACCAAAGGAATTAAAAGCGGATCTTCAACAATGGTATATTGGTCAAGAAACTCCGTGTAGAGCGAGAATGATTCCTCCTAGAATTAGACCATTCGTATCAACCATTATTGGACCTGGACATATCGGTCAATTGGCTGCTTGGATTGACAATAAACAAGAACCATATCACTCAAAAAATCCTTACGAATTCAAGTTGTTAATGCTTGGTAGTCGTGATGGATTATATAACGTTAGGGAATTTCAACGTCGATGTGGTAAAAAAGGTCCAACGATAATTGTCATCAAAATAAAAAATTCCAATCGTATTATTGGTGGATATAATCCAATCGAATGGGATTCATCTGAAGGATATTTATCATCACGAGAAAGTTTCATATTTTCTTTCGACAATAATAAGAATATGACAAATTGCATCCTCTCACGTGTTAAAAATCCAGATTGCGCCATTTTTAATTCTGATACCAATTATATTGGTTTTGGTAGCGATTTGGAATGGTTCGGTGGAATATGTGAGCAATATAATTATCAAAGAAAAATTCTTAATCAAGTTGATTTCGCTATGGAAAATTATGAAGTGTTCCAAGTTAAAAAGAGACAAAACTATTAATTAATCCTTTGTTTAGAATATAGAATCAATCACATGCATTTTTATCACACCATCATCACATACAAGTTTTTAATTTCATGAAACAAGTTAGTAACAATATAAAGTCTAGTATTTTGGATTATGAACGGTGCATTGTATATATGGAATAAGTAGTATGGTTTTTATATGGCTACACACCTTTGTAATATAGATTTCATTATTGAATCCAATATTAACAAATGTTGGATTTTATGATTTATAATCATGTTTTTTTCATGTTTTTTTTTTCTTTTGTAATATATAGATTCTCCTTAATTCAAATGGCTTTAAAATTTTATTTAAGGAAATTTGAATTATGTTTTTTTTTTTTCTTTTTTTTTTCCTGTAATATAAAATTTTTTCTCCTCTAAATGGTGGCAAGTTTTGTAAATATGATACTCTTTTATAAAGAGAATATGAAAAATCCTTATGATTCTCCTTTTGTATAAAGATAGATTATAATTCTTTTTTCTAAATCAAAAAAAAAAATACTCAATAAAATTTAAAACACTACTAAAGAAGGTTGTCTAAATTTAAGAAATATTTATATAAACGTATTTCGAATTTATAAATTAGGGTGTTATGTTAAGTCTTGGATTAGTTGTTAATTTAGACAGTAATTATTAATTATAACAATATTACTGTATTATAGTGAAGTCGTTGTTGATCATACTACTAACTACTGAACTATTTAACTACTGAACTATGCTTTAGAATTTATTGATATAACATGGACGTACTATATAATTAATAATACAATAAAAAAAACAATCTATATTAATTAAATTAGAAACGAGCTTAAATGAATCTATTATGTTGAATATTTTTATAAAAGTTTTGCTTTAATAAAATAAAAATAATCATTTATCATTATTTTTCCAACACGTCTTTTAATGACATTTTAGCAGAACCTCTGGGTTTTGGTTTTGATTGTGAAATATCGGGTTTCCATCCAATCTACAAACAGTTAAGTGATTGTTAATATGAATGCTTCGAATCTACACCACGTACAAATCATAGTAATGTGTGTAACTTACAAAGTATACTATCTATATGTATGATACAAATTCATTAGATCAACTTTATAAATTGGGAAAAAATTGTGGAAATAAAATTTAATACCTGAAAAGTTGCGGGTATAGTATTGTCTGGCTTGCCATGAAGTTCTGAAAATTCATTATAAATATTTAATGATAATGATAATTGTATTGATATATGGGATCTTTGATATTTTCCTATCGGTCTAATTTGAACAAACTTAAGACAAACATACCGGTTTTTATTTGCATGCAAATCATCTTTTGACTTTATTGATTCGAAAATTTATTTGATGAACCATTTTGAATCAATAAAGGCAAAAGATGTGATTTACATTTTATATAAGAACTGGTATGTTGTCCGAAATTACCCTGATCGGAAAATGTCGAAGGGTGATTTTTCTAGTAAAAGAACCCATATATTACATATATTAAATAATATCTTACCTTTATAAATTGCAGAAGCAGCCAAAAGCGTATCTCGTTTCAAAAATGGTCGCCTATAATAATATATATTTTTTTATATGGATTTATATATAACTAGCAAAGTTTTTTTTAAATTTTGGTTTCAAACCTTGCCAATACAGAATTACTTTCACCCATCGCCTTTAAATCTATCATTAACTCAAACATTGTAGGATAATTTACTATAATGTCATCAACATCTATAGTCGTTAAAGCAAATCCTGAACGGGAAAGTAAACTTCCAACATCACGAATATCTATTAAAAAAAATTTTTTTTCCATGAATGAGAAATAATTTAATAGATTAAGGGGAATCATGTTTAGAGATTGTACCCGCCAAGAAAATTTCTACCCGAGTATTATTAAATTAACCGGTTATCTATGATAGGTAATTTATTATTATAGCCATATATGCGCAGGAATGTTATTTCGAATTTCGGCATAATTAAGCTTAATTTAAGCCGAAATTCGAAATTACACTCCGGACGCAGGGTCTCCCATTGAAACAAATAGAAAAAAGCCGATAGAGAATAGGGTTCTAATCTCTAACTCTATACTGATAATCTGAACAACGTCAATGGAGTTATTGGCTTCCACTGACTCCATTCAGAAATTATTTCTCAATAGAGCAATGTCAATGGAGCAATTTTCCATTCACACAATGGATAAAACTGCCTGCGCATTATTTTGCGACTATACGATAATAATATTTCTACAGTACCAGGGTACAATCTCTATCATGGTTTACCTATCATTGGGGAAACACGAGGTGAAACACCATGCTCCCGTTCTAATTCTGCCAATTGCATGGATGTTCTGTATAATAAAAAATAAATGGTAAATAAACCCGAAAAAAATTTCATTGGAATGATTATGCATATTTGTTTACCTAAGTTCAAATAAAGTGTCACCACTAAACATCGAAGCTAGAAATACACCATCTGGTTTCAAGGATCTCTGAATTTGAATCATAGTACCTTGGAGCAAACAAATTACAAGGAAATTTTTAATAAATTACATGAATAACACATATCTTGGGAATGCTATCTGCTTTATTCATTAATCAATCAATTTTTATAATAATTAATAATAGTTAATAATAGTTAATAATAGTTAATAATAATAGTTAAATATATAAGTCAGTACAATGACAGATCTAGCTGATAACATCCCCATTTACAACAAAGAAAATTAAGCACCTGGTAAATCATTTACCCAATGTAACGAAAGATTACTTATTACAGCTTCCAAAGAATTCTCCTCAAATGGAAGTGATTCCTCATCTACTACAATTCGTTCAACTTCAACTAATAAAGATGATAGAATCTTTAAAATTCAAAGTTTTTAAAAAATTTAAACCAAATATTTAAGTTTATTACCATCATATTTTATATTTTTATCTCTTTCTAACATTTTCTCTATAATAATAAAAAAAAAAGAAACCTTAATAATATCAATTTTAGTTTAGAAATCTATGGAATTATACAAACCTGACATATCGCACATCACTAATTTTTTTGATATATCATGATCCATATATTTCACTATATGCCCACAACCACAACCTAAATCAACAATTGTATCATAATTTCGTTTAATATCCTACAAAAAATCAACCACTATAATATTATAGACCAATCTTTCCAAATAAGAAAAACATTTCACAATAATTCATTCATCTAATAAAAATTAAATCACCAATAATCTATCAACAAGTCTATGTGCAACTTCATCTTTAAGATAATCTACTTGTTTACTAGTTTCAATATCTAAAGCAGCTCGATTTCTTTGTAATTTTTTTGCCTTACGATCAAAAACTGTAAAAGCAGAAACTTGTGACTTTTTTGAAGAAGCATAAGTTCTTAAAAAAATTCTTGGCTTAATAAGTTGGTAAAACAATATTGACCGCATTTAATAGTTTTTTATTTGACAAAAAAAAAATTTAAATGAGAATTTTATGTGTAGTACAAAGGGTCTAACATTTTATTTTACCAAATTAAGAATCAATTTTTTTTTTTTTTTTTATAAATAATTTTAAGAGTATCCAATTATCTTTAAATTTGGTTAGATGCAATTCACTAACTCGGGAATTCTATTGCAATTATACTCGATAATGAGTAACGAGAAACATGACTATGATTGCATTTATATCACTCCTTAAGGTTAATATAATTATTTTGGATGGATTCTTTTAATATTCGAATTTACCTTCGATAGATTTAAGTGTTACATAACTATATAGATACGATAATCTAAAATTATAAAAAGGGGTTGTTGATAGGATACCGTTATACGTATAAAAGAAAATCACCTTTTTTTAAAACAATGCGGATTTATGTACGTACGTCCTGTACGTGCGTCTCGTATTTTTCTTATAAACTAAATGGGAAAGCAATTTAAGTAATATAGTTTGAAACAAAGATAATACCATAAACGTTATTTACCACGAGATTTATTAAAATGTTTAAAAAAAAAAAAAGAAAATCCTGCTGATTCTCATTAAGGAGATCCGGGTTTTTAATACTAGTTGTATCATTATCTTTTCTTAATAGGAAAAATTTCTATCCGTTAAAAATTCCCAAACGAACGCCTGGTATAACAACAAACATACAAAATAGGGAACTGTTTTTTAGGTACTTATGTACGCATGTGCACAATAAGGATTACCAAGTGCAGTATAAGTATAAATAGAGCGATAAAAAGACAAAAGATTATAGGTAATTAACCCAAAATAAGTTAAATCCAAAGAGTTATACCCTATAAATTCTATGCAAAGTTCTGTGCCAAATTCTATGAGAAAAAAAAAAAAAAAGGGAGGATAAAATTAGGTCACGTGCCTTTCCGCATTTGAAACTTAAAATAATTGTTCTTTTAAAAGCCAAAATTTATCGTACAACAAAGTTTGTATAACTCGTATTAATAATATAGTTAGTAATTTGGGTGACATTTACACTAATTGTTGGATTAAAAAGCGCACATTAAATTGTACAATGATTGGTGATTCAAATGTTCACAGCTCGTTCATGCAAAGAAAATTTTCTGCATGCTGTTAGAAAAAAATAAATAATTATTAATAAATATAGATCCACATGAATAAGCCATTTTATGTTCTTTCTTTTTTTTGAATATTGTGATGTATTTAATATCAAAATTTTCTTAAGAAAAAAAAAAAAAAAAAAAAAAAGAACTCGGGATAAGTTTTTTTTGTATCTTTTATTATCATAAGATGAATGAAGATTCGTCAATATCTGGAATAATAGATATAGAAACAGGAGGAAAAGAAGCAACTTTCACTAAAAAATATCCCGTACATATTGAACATTCATTAACGTTTGATAATTTATCTATAAATACGATAAATATATCAGACTCAACAGAATCAGTATTTAGTTTACATCTTCACACGATTAACAAATTAATAAGATTTTTCAATATAATGCTCATGATAATACTTATATTACTTGAATCAATGTTAATCATGAGAAATTATTCATTTTTCAAGGACATTAGTGACAATATTAGTGAAATTTTTTTACCAACTTCATTATCAATTCAAATTATACTAGCTATATTGGAATTTATTTCAATATGTAATACGTTAATTCGGTGTAAAAGTGGAATAAGAACAATTACATTATGCGCGATTGGATTTTTGACATATTTTATATTAGCAGTTATGAATATATTGATGATACCTCCGGATATATTTTGTTATAACCAAAATAATATGCAAAGTTGTAACTTATTTTCTGCAATTTTAGTACTTACTTGGATTCCTGTGGGCTGTTATTTGTTGGTAATGGGACTCAGTACTAGTGAGTGGTGGGAAAGAAAGTTGAGAAGAAATTAGAGAACAATCCTTTATTTTTTTTTTTTTGGTTTGTTTTTCTTGTTAATCATTTATCCACACCTGTAATTTGTATATGTAAAAAATTAATGCGCATATATGCATTTTGTTTCTTTGTTAATACCCCATACGTACTTATGTACTTAGATTGCATTTTTTTTTCCTGAATATTTATCATATTCGCATAGGCATTGCATTTTATTTTTAATTATTGTTACATTTCATTCCGGATTTCATTCCGGTCATGCATAAGAAGTCTGCATGCATATTAGCAGATGTTTAATAATCAAAGAAAGTTTGAAAAAAAAGAAAAATACGAAAAAAAACCACACGAAATTGTTAATAAATAGATATATATATCACTGTCTGTATAAGCATTATTAAAGTTGTTTTGAATAAATATTTTGGATCAATGTTTCGGATCAATCCATATCGTTCATACCAAAAACACCTCGATTCGTAACTTGAGTGTATTTTTTATTTTTTCATTTATTAACTACGTACTGTACGTACGTACGTACGTATACAGTCAACCCTCCATATCTGATATAGTCACCCTCCCTATAAGCACATCTTATAAAAAAAACCTCTCTCTTTATTTATTACATTTATATATAAAACAACTCATATATATAAATATGCTATTAAACTTTAAAAATATACCTCTTCATAAGCACACTTCTTTATAAGCACTTAAGCAACCAACTTTGGTGATTATAAAGAAGGATGGCTGTATTATTAGATGTGACTTTAATCACATAATCCTTAATCACGTGAAAACGCACTTTGTTCTTTCTTTGATAAAATAAAAAATTAAATTAAACAAAATTGATAAATAGACAACGAAAAAGAAAAGTATTTCTAACCATGAGCTTCTTCCTAAGAACATATATACCACTATGACAAAATTACAATATAATTAATGTATTAATATATAAAAGAAGGTGGTATGAAGACATTCAATTTCCGTGTAAAAGCTCTATAAAAATAAATTGATGTACGTTACAGTGCGTTAATTATACATACTTTCATTTATTTAAAAAAAAAAAAAAAACAAATTAGATAAATTAGATGCTTATTATACCATTTGATTGGTGAGAATTATTTTGATGTCTGTTTCTACGAACGTTATCTGTTTGAGAATAACTCATTGAATTTCGGATTAAAGATCCATCTATGTCAGTAATCGCGGATACAGGTTGTCGTCTTTGAGATTGAATCATTTGTTGACTGTAATCATCTTCATAATAAAATGCGTTGTATCTAACAAGTTCTGAAGGTTCTACTGATCGTCTCATCGATTGCTCTTGTTGAAATTCTATCTCAATTCCTTCTTCTTCTCTTGCAGGTTGCGTACTCATTGACAAAAAATCAGGTAATTGTGGTTGTGTAGTATCACTTGAATATGAATCAAACTCTTCAGGATTTTGACCAGTGAGATCTGGACTATCATAATAGTTAAACCATGAATCATGACTAACACCTGTAGCGGATGTAATGATTGGACCATTTTCATGTAATCGATATGGTGGTGATTCAGATTCAGGTACTGTTTGTAAATATTGAGGTGAAGATATTTGATGACTTGATTCTTCACGAATATAAAAAGGTGTTGATTGCCTATGTCGAATTTCAAGTTTTTGTTGTTGAGGTGAAGAAGATTCTTCTTTTATTTGTGTTGGAGTTGTTTTTCGTTGCTGACTTCTATGTCTAGATTGTTGGGAAGATGAACTTCGTTGTCTACGTGTTGATTGTCTCCTTTGAGTAGAATTTAAATTTATACGATTGTTGTTTCTATTTTGCGAACGGCGTCTGCTCGGTTCAGGATGATAACTAGCAGGAGGCAATGGATCGATTTTGATCCGATGTTGTGCAGCATATGCTCGAGTTACAGGACGTGTGCTTTTTGTTATGTTAGACATGATGTATCAGTGTAAAAGATGAGAGGAAAAGAAATTAAAAAAAAATTCTTGCAAGCCTTCTCTACCTTCATTTATCAAAGAACGACGTATTGTAATATTGTGTACATTAGTAGATATATAACTGCAGGTTATCGTATTATAAGTGTATTGTATTTAACCTAGTTCACCAACACTAATTTAGAATTAAAGTGAAAAATTATGTATATATCGATATACAATATATTTTGTAATTAAACAAATTTAGAAGTAAAAAATTAATACAGTACGTATACGTACGTACTATATGTTATGCGATAAGATTAATTTAGAATAGAGTGAGAAAGAAGAACAGCTGATGTGGCTAGTAAACTAGTAAACCGATAAATTTTCCAATAATTTCCTGAAATTATATACTGTAAGTACGTACTTGAATATTCAATAAAATTAATAAAATTAACCTTTAAGTATAAAAATTCAGAGATTTTTTAATAATGTTTATTAATAATAATAATTCTTGTGATTACTGGATTAAATTAATAATTAATATTATATAGTTAGTGGATTAAAATCAGCCAATAACGAGAATTATTTGTAATTTGTAAAATAATTCATTATTTGGCTGTAAACTTTAATATGTCAGGGCCCTTCGGGGTCCAGAAATGACATATTAAGTTCGCTACCAGATAAACAAGTTATTGGCTGCGTAGCATAAAATAATGGCGTTATCCGGTGGTTTACAATGCGAAGTTATTTGGCAGATAACGTAATCACTGCCAAAATACTCTATCATAGTTAAGTGCCGGATAATTGTTTTTACAATTTTGTTGAAACCTAAATTGTAACTTTACTACATTTACCGGTATATTACAAAAAAAAATTGTAAGTTCCGTTTTTATTAAAAAATTATTTATAAGTTTCATATAAAAAAAGATTTTTCACATTAAAATTAAATCTTAGATGCTCGAGAGCACTACCTACTTTAATTAGAAGTTTGGGCTTATATTGAAGATTAATTTATAATGATAAAAATGGGAGCGACACCTCCTAAATGAACAATAGGTCAGTGCTCAATTTTAATTAGTGGAAAATGGTTTGACCGGTCAACAAATTCATTATAGCGATGAAGAAAAAAAAAAAAAGATGGTCAAAAGAGACCATTTTTTTATAATAGAGTTGTGCTGATTGGCTAGAATTTAATTTCCGCATTTCTGCATTTTTGCAACATGAACCTTTAGCAAAATTACCATAAGGATTAATTAATCGTAGTACTTGTGCACGCTAGCCAATCACATTGAGAAAGATGCTTGGGAGCACCTTTAATGTTGAAGGTAGTATCTTAGAGTACCACATAACAATTAATTTTGAAACAAAAATTTTTAATTTTAATATTACCATTCTACGCATTCAACTATTATGAGCTACCTTCTACCAATTATTAATATAAAAACTCTTATTTTTTTTTTAGTAATCATTATAAAAGAAAAAAAAGATAGCAAATCAACAAATTATCTATAACTTGTTTATGGAAGTAACTCGTCAAATATTAGTTCTACGAAAATAATAAGCTACACGACTATGTATTTACTGTAATTACTGGAAAATTTATCGGTTTTTAGCCACATCAGCCTTGTTACTTTTTCACTATTCTAAACTATATAGTTTAAAATCGCAGGATTCGTAAATTTTTTACTTTACTTCTAAATTAGTATTAGAGAGCTAGGTTATTACAATACGAATCTGCAACTAAATTTACTATTTACGTATGTCCCATTATAACTACTTTCTTTGTCATTAAAATATTAACACCAATGCGCTTTTGTATTGTTTTCTGTACATACGTATGTACATACATAAATACATACGTACGTATGTACTGTACATAAAATATCTGGCGCTCAACAAATCGCTTTAAAAATTGCCCTTATTTATTAATCTCATCACGTGTAATACGTTAAATCTTTATTATTTATTTCCTTAAAAAAATTATTAAAGTGCGTCATTATCCAAAACGGTTAAATAAAATAATTCGGTTACGTTGTTTTTACATCTTGAAATGCAACGCCATAGGCGAAACTGTATTGTTCAAAGGTGGAAGATGTGTCTAAATTCATTGGTTTGATTTCTGAACGTTTTGTATAATGTTCAGTTTAAACACAATACTTTTATGTTTTATGATGATTCTTTTACAATTTTGGTTAATGTGACTTCTATAATTCGACCAATGAAATTGTCAATTAAATGCATATAACATTTAGCGTACAAATTTTATTGTCTGAAGCGGACTTTTTTTCGATATCTAGTCTATGAATGCATTGTATGGTGCAGGACATCATACGCTGAAAAAGTTGGCATATCATTATGACAATCTTAAATATTTTTAAAGTAAAATATCTTTTATAATAACTATATTCTTTAGGTTTCAAAGAATATTATTAAAAATATATATATATTATTGGTTAAAAGTTGATATTATTTGCAGGCACCATAGATCATTCACATGATACGTGGTTAATTGAGTATAACTATTACTAACGCAAGGATGTGGTGATAGATCAATTATACGATGAATATGATATAATTTTTAAAGTTATGCGATTTTTAATATTTATAGTAAAAATTCATTAATATTCTAGTTGAGACATCTAAAAGTGGTACAAGTTACTCTCATTATGGTAAACTCTTGATATGTGAAGACTAATTAAAATCTCGATAAAGTGAAGTTAATCCCAAAGCTAGTTTATATAAATTCTCTCAATCTAGGGAATTTACTAACTGTTAATAAACCTCTTTAATTACTATATAAACAGTATTTACATAGTAATAATATAATATTATAGTAATATTAAACTAATAAAATTATTTAATAGAACTATCTTTTGATATTAATTTTTTTAAATTTCAAATCAATTTGATTTATAATTAAATTATTATAATTTAATAGCTTTTTAAAATTTTATTAAAAAAATTAATATATATATATTTTTTTTTAAGAAATTTTTTAAATCAAATTCAAATATAAGCAAAATTAGCAAAAGATTTGATTTGATTTGGATTTAAAAAATCCTATAAATTGTAAATAACTTTTTATCTGTTATCACAATGATAAAATATTATACATGTATATAAATAAAATTTTAAATTTATTTATACAGTGCAGGACAGCAAAAACCATCCAATTTTTATATATAAAATATAAAATTATTATAACTTAATAACAAATAAGTTGAATGAAAATCTGGCCTTACAGATTTGTTACTATTTGTTTAAGCTACAATTCTGTTAGAACAGATTTTTTATTTATTATAATTTTAAGAAGTTATAAGAGTTTAAAGTTTATATGTATTTGAAAATTTGGCGTTTACTATATAAAAAAAAAGAATTTATATGTTTTTTTTACCAATTAAAATTTTTTATAAAATATTAGCCAATCAAAATCAATTAAATAATTGTAAATTTGACGCTTCATATAAAAAATTGGATGGTTTTTGCTGTCCTGCACTGTATAACTTAGAATGCAAATAAAGCATGTATTTTGATTTTTATAAACATAGTTTCAAAATTATAAATCTTATTATATAGTCATAATTTCAAATTTATATTTTTTTTTTGCACGGCCCTCCCAACTATAGATGCAGACTTATGACACATCCTATATAAAAAATCGGGATGTCAAGTAAATAAATCTGCATTTATACTCCCAACTCATATAGGTGTTGCATATAATAGTATAGATAATACCATAAAGACGTTGCGTAGACCAAAAAAAGGTATTCATATATGTGTTTTTAAAAAAGAAAAAAAATTTTGTATATGGTTAAAAATTTTGGTTCGATACGAGAAAATATATCACGTGATTGTATTTGCCTGTTCGTTTCCGTGATGCTGATCAATAGTTTATGGGTATAAATATTTATTTGTTTACATTTTGACTTTTTGTTTTGACTGCGGAGAAAGATCCTCTGTTTTCAGAGAGCGGTACCAACGGAACCACAGTGATCCTCTGTTTTCATATTGTGGTAGAATTCTCTAAAAAAACAAAAAGAAATATACACCTCCAAGTAGGGTGTCCAGGATTATGCGATGCGATGAGGTAAATTATGCGATTTGATCGAGGTCAATTATGCGATGAATGCGAAATAAATTTAAGATTATGCGAAATATTTAAATAGATTATGCGATCTTTATAGAATTGTGCTACGTATATTATTCTCGGAATTATTCGGATATTGACAAAAAAATTGCCTCGACCTTGCTCGTTCATTTTCTACATCGGAACTTTTCGGAATCCTTTCTCGGATTAGCTATTGTATCTCAAAAAATCGTATCTACCAATCATATTTGAAGCACGTGCCCTTAATGCTTTTTTTTGCTTAAAAGCATATGCGATGCGAAAAAATGGTCAATTATGCGCATAGCATAGCATCGCATAATCCTGGACACCCTACCTCCAAGGAATTATTTATCCAAAAAAAATAACCGGGTGGGATCTCTTTATGAACGTAAGTATTTTTCTTTATTTGATATTGTTGAATTTTTTTTATTTTATTTATATTTATTAAACTTTTTCTCTTTTTACCTGCAGAACGGTTAAGAAAATGAAGTGTTAATAACAGAGTAATAACCAGTGTTGAAATAGTACGATATCAAGTTTCCTGGTCGGATGCGTCGGAAAACTATACATGCTGTTACGTACGCGAAGAGCCATGTGAGATCCAATCTCACCGTTAAATATTTTATTACTCAAGAAATACTGTTAGTATATATTTTATTAGTTTTTGTTTTGAAATTCGAGTTTGAAAAATAAATTAAAAATGAACCAAATCATATTTTTTAGGATTCCATTGATGCTTCCTTATATATGGCGGAATCTTTGTTAGAAAGCATCGGACACGTTTTCGAATCTATAGTATTCAAGTATTTGCAAGACCAAAATTTTTTCCTACTTAGAGTTTACTAATTTTCAAGGAGTTTTGGTTATGTTCCTTCTCTTTGTAATAAAAAGTTTTGCAAAAAATGTAAATTATTTACAAGAAGCTGGCCTGTTTTCTAATGATATACTTTAGCCCTCTTCTTTTTCAACGCGTCCCCACGTGACTGACGCTTGTTGTATGCAGTCACGGCGAGGGGTCCCTTACACCTAAACGAGACACGAGTGTGGGTACGACATCCTTCTTAAGTTTCGTACCGTTCTATGCCTTGTTCCTCAAGGGACATAGTTCCTTTCATTTGTTTCTCATATCGACCGATTTGTTTTGACCCCAAAATCGACCAATCATATACGTAGAAAATTATAAAATTAGCTTCCGAATTTACCCACCAACCCATCCTAAAACACTCGAGTATTTCAACAAAAGTACTTCTTTCTACAGCTTAGCATAGCTCTTTCGTTGAGTTTTATTGGTTTTTAACTTGTCTAGACGTCAAAAAAGCTCTTTTGTTAGTTGTAACAAGTGCTTCGTTTGTTAGTTTTTTAACGTCATTTAGGAGCAAATTTTCGTGTAACAGTTTATCGAACCAAAAAATCAAATCAGCCGATATGTCATTTTTGAGTGTTTTTTTAGGACTCTAAGTTGTTTGGATTCTTAGTCTTAAGACTTTGATATCACTGGTTCGATTCCAGCAAGAGTCAATTTATTTTTTTTAAGGCTCCAAGTTAATTGTATGAATTTTATGTTCACTAATTTTTAAAGCATACACCCAAAAGTATTATAATAATTATTAGAACAAATATCAACATTGAGAAAGGAACTCGAATATACTTGTAATTAAATTTATAAAATCTAATTGGGTGGTCTTCGTTTTCAGAGTAACTTGGTGCAAGTGATGTTATATATCGATATAGTTTTTATCTTTCAGAAAATATTATATTTTGAAATTAAATAATTTTATTAGATTTTATGTTGCGTAACGGACGTATTAAAAAATTGATTTAATATATTTTGTCCTATAAATCTTGCATTTTACGAACATATTTCATATATACTATTCTAAATGTAACGTAATGATAATATTTCTAATAAATAATATTCCTCTTTTTTTAAAACAATGACACCAAAACCAAAACTATCCAAATACAGTTATTACGTATATGATAAACCTTCTAATAACAACAATTAAAAAATAGCTTCCCTAAATAAATACCAAAAGGTATTAAACATAAAGTTACTCATCGTCATCTTCATCTCCTTCGTCCTCTTCAGCATCTGTAACTTCAGCTCCGAGTTCAACCAATCTTTCTCTATATTTTTTAATATTTGCATCTTGATCTGCAAGACAAACAAATAGATCTTCGTGTTCTTTTTCTAATTTTATACGTTCCGATTTTTGGGTTTCTATAGTTTGCTTCAGCGATTGTATTTCTTCATTCATTGAAGTTATTTGTTGTTCTGAAGATGATTTCTATAATATAAAAATATTTATTAATAATTTTAGATACATTATTCTCAAATATAAATATTTATAAATATTTGTTAGTACCTGAATTTCTAACTGTTCTGCAAGTTGTCTTATCGTTTCTTTAAATTCAATAATTTCTTGCTCTTGAGTTAGTATAACGAATTTCAAAGATGAAATCATTGAAGAATCATGATCACCTTGAAAATCACTTCCTGTTTCGCAAACAAACATGCAATTTGTTATTATATATCGAATATAATTCAAATGCAGACTGTTAAAGCCACACTCACCTCCAGATGTTAATTTAGGATCAGTTATAATAGATCTTTGAATTTTTTCTGAAAGCATTAAACATTTCCACATATATTTAAGTCTATTTAAATATTTTTAGTTACCCTAACAAAGAAATGAATAACCTATTTCATACCATAATTATTTTTGAAAAATTCGACAAATGCATATTCAAAATATAATTCTGGTAATCTTCTAGCTTCTTCTTCTGGAGTAACCTATAATAGAATATTTGTTTGTCAATGCAAGTAATTACGTATAAAAATAAGTTTAGAAATTGGATTTTACCTGTATATATTGCGGAACATGTTTAAAATGAGGTGATTCTCTTAGTCGTGTAATACGATTCACAAATTGATCAGCGCCAATACGATTAAGTAAGATTGGTTGAAGAG
Organism: Gigaspora rosea; assembly: GCA_003550325.1. Classification (NCBI taxonomy): domain Eukaryota; kingdom Fungi; phylum Glomeromycota; class Glomeromycetes; order Diversisporales; family Gigasporaceae; genus Gigaspora; species Gigaspora rosea. The sequence goes on from QKWP01000559.1 coordinate 251,320, forward strand.
TTGTTCTAAATATTTGATAATGGTAATTAATTAATATCAAAGATTGATCAAATAAAATAATAATGTAAAAGTTTTATATATACATCCCAACCTTGTGACCGGAGAATCCGGTGAATGATTGAACTCGTAACAGATGCCCAGTAAAAACGCGCATAAGCCTTGTACTCTTGAATCCACACCAGAGGATTGGGTTATAGGCCCAATTAGCTAATATAATAAATTATGGATTAAGGACTTTTTCAGTTATCTAAGAAGATGTATTACCATAAATATTGCCAGAATTATATGAACAAAAAAGATACAATTTGCAAATGAGCATCTTTTGATAGAAACTCTTTAACACTATGTGGACTATCCCACAGCCAAATGCAAAGAACGCATAGGTATCCAATCAAGACCCTTACGTCTGCATTTTGTCTTGTTGCCAATATTAAATTTTTTACAATGGAGTGCAGCAAAGGAATATGGTCATCTATATTATCTTCTTCGCCAATCATAATTCCTCGAGCTAATTCTTTAGACTTTTCATTGTTCATAAGAATATGGGAGAAAATAACAGATGAGAACCATACTACATATGGATCTGCCTCCGAATCTTCCCATTCCAAAAGAGCTGAGAGTAACAGTGAACCAGCTGACTGAGGTTTAGCTATAAGTCGAATAATTTAAAAGCGTGAAGGTTGAATTAATGATCTATTTTTTAATTTATTTTTTTTAGCGTTTTCGGTCAAATTCTAAGTTTATATATATTTATATATATTTCAACCTGTGTTTATATTTGAATTGGGATTATCGTCAGGAGGTGGTGTCAATGTAGATGCAAGTGCAACTTGTGCATTGGGATTGTTATACGCATAACACTGATATTTTGGATAAGTAAAATTTGAGTATTTGAAAATCGCGTTAATAAATAACATTATAATTAATTATTACCTCAAAAGCATATGTAGCTGCAGCTCGAGCTGTATAACTTTCTATATGCTCAGCTCCAACAGCTACGGCGATAATTGCCATGACTGTGGGACGTGGAGGAAGAGTTGGAACTTGCTCGTGTGAAGATCGATTACTCTTTAAATTTGAGTCAGACGTTAAATTCTGAGTGGAATCCGAACGTTGAGATGAATACGGAACTGTTACAACTGTTCGTGCCAAAAATTCTTGACTGGAACTATTTCCACGTATGAGATCTGCCAAAGCGTATAGAGACTATTGAATATTGGTTATTGGACTGATTAATGAGCCTGTTAATATGGCTCAGATTTAAGGTTTAAATGTAAAAAAAAAATTCATGATAACGTACATGGGCTTTTACTGATGAAGGAGCATTTGAAGATAAAGCCAGTTCAACTACCGTTTTCAATACTCCACATTGAGCCATAACATTCTGAAATTGACAGATATTTACAATCAATAAATGAAAAATATTATGATATAATCTTAATAATTTATACCTGATTGTTTAGAGTATTAATATTATTAGGTACTACTAATATTCGAATCAATTCTAGTAAAGCAATAGTGTTGGTAACTTTTTGTTCCTGCCATTCCTGAGCCAAAAACTCAATTTCATAATTTTTATGTTTATAATCTAGGGAGACGCCTAATAATGCTGGTATACGTTGTATGCAACTTGTTTCACGAAAAAAATTCTGTATAAAATTAAGATAAAGAATTAAATAATCGTCTATAACATCTATAACATCTATAATATCTATAACATCTATAACATCTATAACATCTATAGCGTCTATTGCAGACATTAAATAAAAGACTACAACACACCTGATTTGAAACATTATACCTTAACAAGTTATGTGTTAGTTGCATACAATCCTGAACAATGATTCCACCATTTAAACCATCTTCTTCTGCAATTATTTCTAAAAGTCTCTCAAATGCATTCTCAAATGCAACAATTTTTTGAATATCAGCATTATTCTCGGTAAGAGCAATAAGTAAAAGCAAACTTTCTAAGATTCAAAATTTTAATTTTTTTAATTTCATAAATGTAATGATTTTTTTTTTTTTTTAAAAAAAAAAAAAAAAAATTTAATTACCATTTCTGATAATTTCTCTTCGATCATCTAACAAATCCATCAAGCGCGAAATACCCATTGGTGCAGTTAATATGCAGTCTTGCACACGGTCTGGTCTAATAGACAGTAAAGTTCCCAATAACTGAACATTGTGAAAACGAACATAAAAATCATATTCTTGCAAAAGATCCAAGAGTAGATTTATATTAGCGGAATCCTATGAACATAACAATAATAATAATTTTAATTTATGTCAAGAATTCGGTTCGTAGAAGATAACGACTTACATGCACAATTTCATCTGTGAATCTAACACCCAGATCAACAGCAGGTTCCTAAATTCAAATATTTATCAATAAAATTAATAAACTTTAGCTTTTTATTTTTTTTAAAAAAAAAAAATCGAGAGAGATATATATAACACCTGTTGCTCGTCCGGAGTGCATAAAATATTTAAAACTTCAAGAATCGCCTTTGTCGTGTCTATGTCGGCTCGATCCTCGTTTAAGATATGTAAAAGAGCGCCAAGGCTTTTTTCACCCACTTCCTATTAGAATCACAATGGCAATAAAAAAAAAATTTAATAATTATGTATAAAACTTATAAGAATGCTCAGAACTTACAAGTCGATATTCCCTCGAAAGTCCTTTTAAGCCCAGTATGGCAGCACGTCTGTCTTCTAGTAATGTAGAGTTGCTTGCGCGATCACATAATTTTGAAATTGTAATCTCAACGGATTGAGGTTGCCCTTTTTCACCTAATAATCCTTTATATCCTCTGCTAAGAAATTCCATATTTCTGAGCAAATAAAATAAGAACAAGAAAATACGAATACTAAATGTAAATTAGCAACCACGTTATGTATGTACAATCTGATTAGCTTAATTTCCGATTAGATTTTTTCCCGATGGAGTACGATTGGTCGGACAAAACTAGTTTTTTGGCAGCCTCTCAGTGGTTCAAATCTGTTTTCACAATGTTGATATAGTTTAGTTCAAAAATCGACCAAAATAATATAGAACTTTAGAGATGATATATCTATTAAATTAATTATCCCTCAAAGCAATTTTTTTTGATCCAATCAACGTTCTCATGTCGAGTCATATAACTTTTATTCAATTTTATTAGCTTACATTTTTTACAAAATAAATTTATTTTCTGACTACTTTTAAACAAAGCAAACAATCAAAGTTTACTAACAACCGCAATACCCTCAATTTCAACCTTGACATCTTTTGGTAATCGAGCGACTTCTACAGTTGCGCGAGCCGGTTTATGATCTCCAAAGCACTAATCATGAAATAAGCATGCAAATTGAGAAAACTCATAAATTATATACATATAAAATTAAAGAAATTTCTTAATTTACGCCAGTTTATGAAACACGGGCATAATTTGTAAATTAATATAATATAAATTTAAAAAGAAAACAATTAAATTAGATTTCATAAGGAGATTTTTGAGTTATTATATGTGCCAGTGTTTCATACGCTAGTGTACAAATAGAAATTGCCAAAATTAAATTTAGATAATTTACTTCAGCATAAACTTCGTTAATTGCACCAAAATCATTCATGTCTTTAATGAACACGGTAGTTTTAACCACTTGAGAAAGCGAAGAATCAGCTTTTTCCAATACATTTGAAAGGTTTTTTAATACTTGCCGCTGCAATAAAAGAAATTATTTATTTCAGAATACTTATGTGATGACTTTGTATTCAATAATAAGTTTTTTTTTTTTCTCAGTACCGTTTGTTCTTTAACATCATCGCTAACGATTTTATTTGTCTCAGGTACGATAGGGATTTGACCGGATGCAAACACAAAACCATTTGTAACTATGGCTTGAGCTGTTTTTTACCAATTAAAAAAAAATTTTTTTATAGTCTAATGAATATAACAGCACTGTTGAAACGAGATAGAGCTTACAATAAGGGCCAATAGCACTAGGTGCTTTTGGAGTCGAAATAGGTTGGAGACTACTCATTGATCGATGAGCCTTAAAGGATGATGATAAAAGGCGAAGACGATAAAGCCACATCCCCGAGTCGATAACAATAAAAAGCCTATTTATATAAAGTCGTTTGTGATACTTGAAAATCTACAGAGATAATCAAGTAGATTAATCGCAGTGAGACAAGTAGATTAGTCGATATATATAGTTAATTGAATTTGAAGTATAGTCAAACCTCTCTACAGTCACGCCCTCGGTTCCAAGAAATTCTGTGCTTACAAGCAATTGTGCCTGTATAGAGGGCAAATTTTTTTTATATGTATTATATATGTTTTAAAAATTAGTGTGCTTATAAAGGGGGTGTGACTATATAGAGAGTAGAGTTTAGACCCGGTTTTAGTAAACCGGGTCACCCGTGCCAAAACGGTTCACCCGGGTCAAGATCGGGTCAAAATCGGGTTTAAGATCATAGAAGGGCATTCATTCGATTGGTTAAGCTTTATAGATATATCCATGATGTCCGTGATAATTTTACACTGTATACTGTAATAAGTAGCTGCGCAACTTAGTTGCGCGAAACCAGGAACGGGGAAGTCAGTATGTTATGATGCTGGATATTATGTACAGATAGAATCATCTAACATAATTTTTTCTAAACGCCCATTAGATTTTGTTTACATAATTCAGAATTATTGTAACCATCCGGATATACTAGTTGGCTGTTTATGGTAGTCAAATTTTGATTTGCAGTTAAGGCGTATATGTTGTCAATTTCATATTTTTATTTTAAATATATGCAAGTTACGTAAAGTCACGAATTATTTGGATCCGAGTCAGGATATCACTTAATTTGTCTGATTAATTATGCAATCAATTTAAGAGTTAGTTTACGAAACAATGTAGAGAGAGCATCGATAAGGTATTAATTTTAAGGTTATGTAATGCGACAACAACAATAATAGTTTTCAAGGGGGATAATGAGATGTTAAAGGGTAACAATTAACAAATGCAACATCTTTTGTAGTGATGAATAAAATTAATCCGAGTATAACGGTAAGAGTAATGAGGTTTTATAACGTAACTTCGTCATAAAGGCTTTGAAAAATCGATTACGCTAAAATAATTGAGACATCCGGAAGCCCACAAGACATTCTTTACTATTAATTAAATATAAATAACCCTCGTCGCCATCTGATTACTATTCTGATCATAAGATCTAAAAATTAGTACCGCTTTGTTTTGCATAGTTGACCGAACACTCCAATTTTTCGCACGCAGGTTCACTTCTCTCAAACTCCAGGACCCTTATGCAACCCGTTTTCACCCGGGTCACCCGATTTAAAATCACACGGGTGACCCGGTGACACTTTTGCATCCGGGTCTAACCTCTAATAGAGAGTGACTGTATGGAGTACTTTAGCAAGACACCAACTCAAAAAAGAAATTTCTTATCTACTGTAGATCGTAAGATCAGCGCTGTAATGTTAGTGTAATTTGAAATTGAAAGTTTTTTTAAAAAAAAAATCAGCAGTAACTCAAAATAATATTACATTATAATATATTTTTCTTGCTAAATTTTAGTATAAGCTGAACTTTCTAATCGTAATCCTAGTAATCCTAACATAACTTTAATATCATAACTTGATATATATGGTTTTTTAAATGTTTTTTATTGGTTTAAATTTTTTTTTAAATATCAAAGTCTGAGATAAAATTTTGCTAAACTGAAAAAAACTGAAAAATATTAATTTTAATTTTCAGCTAAGAAATTTTTTAATAAAAACATTGATAGAATTTACAGTATTAAATATTACATAAAAAATAAAAAATTAATAAGGTAATTTGGTGAATTTTGATATCTCATGGTTTAATGATCAGAATCAAATAGTTTTTATACCATTTAATTCGTCTCGATGAGACGAATCGAATGGTACAAAGCTTACTCAATTCTGACCACTGGATCACAAGATATCATCAATTATTTGCGAGTTTACACTTAGTCAAAATTCCCCACAAAGATCATTTTTGTGCAGCATATAATCGATGATATCTTGATAATCATAATTGGATAAACTTTGTATTATTCGATTCATTTCATCAAGACGAATCGAATCGCTTGGTATAAAAACTATTTAATTCTGATCAATGGATCACACGAGATATTATCAATTCGTCAAATTACCCCTACCTCTCTAAAATTTAAGCTTTCTGATGCAATGTATAATCTATTTAATGTCACTTTAAAACAAGAAGTCATATTACTAATTTTTTATAAAATAATTCTAAATCATGTATAGAGTTTAATACAAAAAATAAAATTTTTTTTATTAATATTAAAATAAAAAAAGTTTTATATATTAGTTATTTTAACTTCGCCAAATTACCTTATACAGTATTTGTTAGCTTTAATTTTTATCACTATTGATCACCATTATTTTTAAATACAAAAGTTGCTTGTTAGCCAATATAATCTTTCATTCTATATTAGTTTTACATTTGTTGGTATTGCCACTATGCAAACCCTATTGAATAAGTTTTTGTGAATGAATTATTTGAAAAACCAAAATTCTATTTATTTTTTGAAAATTTTTCATTTTAATGAATGATTCTTCAATTGATTAACTAAGAGTATTCTCAAGCACCTATCTCAATGAACTTAATAATGAATTTGATTGGTCTGTTTGATCAATCAGATTTTTATTGAATTCATTGAGGTAGGTGCTTGAGAAAGCTCTAAATCAACACAGTCTTTTTCATAATAATTATATTTTTGGCAAGATGCTGTTCAAATGTTCAATCATGTTTATCAGGTTCAGCAATTTTTGTAAAGTTTAAATGGATTTCTTTTGATGAGGTTCTTTTATGAACATAAGACGTTGTTTGAAAAATTTTTTTATTTGATTTTTTTTTTTTTTTTTTTTTTGAACTTTATAATTATAATAGCAGTCAAATCAAATGTTTTTAACAGATTTAAATCAAACAAACATGATTTTTAAACTTCTGGTTTAAAACATTTGCCATCAACTGTAAATTTCTAAAATATAATCAAAAATAAAAAAGTTATCTGGCTAGTTGAATGGTAATTGATTACAACAATTTTACTATTGTTCTATCAGATCATATGCAAAACATAGCAGGATGGGAATCAAGATTTAAAACTTAAATCTTTATAGTTAGCTAATAAAGTATTAACACATTAGAAAGGGAATACTTGTATTCTAAAGAATGTAACATCCTAAAATTTTTATTTTGTATTTATTTTTTATTTTTATTTTTTTTTACTTTTATGTACAGTGATTTTTTTCCTAGAAACGAATATAATCTAATTAAAGCAGAAGTAGAATCAGGTTAAACGAATATTAAACTGGTACAGTCGCACTCCCATATAATCACACCCTCGGGACTCAGAAATCTGGTGACTATGTAGAGATGTGACAATATAAATTTTTTCTATAAAATCACTTTTATATAAAAAATAAATTATAGTGAATATATAGAATTATAAAATTCGTAAGATTTAATCAAACTTCAACATCGATTTTCTCGATAAGCAATAATTATAAAAGGCTCAAATTTTTATCACATATAATATCCATATTTATTTATAATATATTAAAATTTCAGCTGAATTGGATCAATAGTTCTTGAGAAATCGCTTGTAAACGATAGTTAATTTTTTTAAAAAAATTGATTATCGTATACTAGCAATATCTCAAGAACTAACCATCCAATTTAGCTGAAATTTTAATATATTATAGAGTAATATCGATAATATATATGATATAAATTTTAGCCTTTTTGAATTAATGGTTATCGAGAAAATTGATGACAAAGTTTGATTAAGTCTTACGAATTTTTTAGAACATATAAAATTCGTAAGACTTAATCAAACTTTGGCATCAATTTTCTCGATAACCTATAATTAAAAAAGGCTCAAATTTTTACTATAGACAATAGCTATATTCCTTTATAATATACTAAAATTTCAGCTAAATTGGATTGTTAGTTCTTATGATATTGCTTGTATACTATAATTAATTTTTTAAAAAAAATAGACTATCGTTTACAATCGATTTCTCAAGAAATATCAATCCAATTAAGCTAAAATTTTAATATAGTATAAAGGAATATTAATTCTATCTATAGTAAAAATTAAAGACCATTTTAATTATTGGTTATTGAGAAAATCGATGTTGAAATTTGATTAAATCTTACGAATTTTTTGTTATACTGTTAGTAAATTCACTATTAAAAATGTGATATTATAGACAATTGTTATTATTTAAAAAGTTTTAAAATTTAAAATTGTGATTTTATAGAAAATTGTGCTTTTATAGAAATAAATTATTTATATTTGTTTGTAAAATTTGGTGATAGTGCTTATATAGTAATTGTGACGTTATAGAAAGAAATTTAATATAAATATAATCGGGACCAAACTTTTAAGTGATTAAATAGGAAATGTGACTATGAGGGAGGTGACTATATGGGAGTGCGACTGTATTTATCAATTTTGTGTAAAAGACAGATAAATTAGTTGTACACAACAATAATCACGTGTACAGTTTTTTTTATAAATGCGATAATTGTTCGTAGCAGAGTATAACGAAGCGCTGGGATCAAGATAAGAATCAAGATAGAGATTACTATAAAACGATTTCAAATTTGTGATATGTTTACTGTATTTTCGCAAAATAACACCCATTTGCACGTTATTTTGAGCATATGCACGTGTTAATTAGAATACGCGCATGGGCGTTATATATAAACAAGGATTAATGTTTTAATAAACCTGTTTTTCCAAGTAATGACCATATGCATTATATAAGTAGCTATGCCAAGAGAAAGCCGTTACTTAGATCACAGATACTGCATATATGGAATGCGTGTTATTTAGGGATGCGCATGAGCGTTATTTTGAAACCTCGCCATTTTTCGTAATGATCCTAACTAAAATTGAACAATTTCTTGATTGTAGCACAAATATGAAAGAGCTTTTTGAGAGGTAATTTGAACAGCTAAAATTGTAGCACAAATATGAAAGAACTTTTTGAGAGGTAATTTGAATAGCTAAAATTGTAGCATGAATATGAAAGAGCTTTTTGATTTTGAGAGAGGTAATAAAAATAAGGTAAAGAGAGGTAATAAAATATAAAGATCACAAGTATCTAATCAGAACACGCTTCTTGAGAAATAGCAAATAGCAAATATATAAAAAAATCTCATGTAAAATTTTTAAATCACATGTGACTCTAACTTATAAAATGAACTACAGTCAACCCTCCATAAATGCAACTCATAGGGACAAGCCTACAACGTGTATTTAGGAAGGTTTGCATTTAGAGTGAACCAATTAAATTGCAGCTTTAAAAATTTGATTATCAAGTTTGTGTAGCTTCTGCCAAAACTGTATAACCTATCTTAAATACTAAAATTTAATTGGCTACGTGCATTTAGAAAGATTAGTATAATATAAAATGTTATTAAAGAGAACGTGCATTTACAGAATATAGAACATGCATTTAGCACTAATAACATCTTACGGAATAGAAAAAACTTGCATTTAGGGAGGTATTGCATTTATGTAGATTGCATTTATGGAGGTCTGACTATATATACTTTAAACTTATTTTTTGAAGCATAGCGGGAAAATTGCTACATAAACCATCCCTTTATAAATCCGCTTAGATTTAGTTGAAGGCTTTAATATTTCTTGTAATTTCATTATAAAACCTACCCAGAACTTTTATTTTCTTCTTTAGGGGAGTAACAAAAATCAGGTGATTTTTTAGGGGGAGGGGGGGTAAAAAAAGTTGAAATTATATATAAGAACCTGACTATTTATATATTGAGGAAGAGGGAGGGGGGTAGGCCTCTGATAAAAAATAATCAGGTGATTAATGACACTGCCCTTAGGTTTTAAGAGCTTCTCTGTATATAGAAATTAGTTAAAAGATATGCAAACTATAAACACCACACCAAAACATATTCTAATACAAAAAGATCAGAATGGTATTTTTTATTCATGTCATATATAAGTATCAGAATTTCAAACATTTGGGCAGTATTATTACATCATTGAATGTACGATTCAAATTTAATCACCGAAAAATTTAATTTCAGAAACTGTGTTCAAAATTACAATTACCGGTACATGAAATTCCAATTTACCGAATCTCCCTAGTTAGGGTTTCAGACCTAAGGTTCATGTTTCTGATTTTGAATTAAATCAGTGACGTATTTATTTCAAAATTAATGATCTATAAATCCTATTTATTTTTTTGCTTATTTTATCTCCAAATAACTCCTATTTCATTTTCTGATTTAGAACTTTTCGCACTCCTACTTATTATCAAAATAAGTTAACTTACCTAAATTCTATTTACAGTAGACTTTAATTCCTGCTTAAGTATAAAAATTGGATATATAAACATTTATAACATAACTGGCTAATATACTGTACATGTGCAACTAAGCTGCTTTCTTTAATAAATAAATTATTTTGACAATTAATCTGTTAAAATCATTTTTTTTTAGTGACAAAATTAATTTTGTAAAACTTATTTAAAAAAGCTAGCGATAGTTAAAATTTTTGAAAAAGTTATTTTAGGTTGGTGACTTAGGTGGCCATGCACTCTAATTGGGTTCATGATGCGGTATAGCAAAAAATTATACGTATTAATTTGTATAATACATATTATTCAGTATAAAAAGAGGCAATGTGCGTGCCATGCCATGTACAACATGATGTGCAGGCAAGCATAGCAGACCAAATTATTTCTAATATAACCATGCATATAATTTTATAAAATTTGAAACCAATTTATTCATCATTGAGCAGCCCTCCAATGTTCGGGTTACATTATATAAACATTGCAATATTATTACCAAAACCTATTGTAGATATTAGGTGCTACTGTCAATGGCGTATATATAACCTGAACTTCAGGAGTCCGCCCTGGTTGATTTGTATACAGTCAACTTTCAAAGAAATTTCATTAAGAGTTTCACTTAGAAATATTAAAGTATAGAAAATGTTAAAATCTATAAAATCACTAACACTAATCTTAAAATATTCCAGTAAACAAGAAAGATTAATGAATAAAAAAATTTAAACACACAATTCGATACTTCATAGTTAATACAGAATATATTATTTTTAATAATAACAGTTATAAAATTACTACAATCCAAGATAATATATTTTTTTCATTGAGTTCATATATAGAAGTAGTGTTAATTCTGATAAAAAAGTTTTTGTTTTAATTGTATGTTTATACTTACACACGAAGTAACATACGTTTCAGATGGAAAAACGAAAATTTGCAAAGGAATAATGGGTAATAAAATGAAAAAAAAACGAAGTGCAAAAAAAGTAACAAAAAATTAAAATACTTACGAAGAACTGGTATGAAACCTACAAAAAAGCAAAGCACCAAATTGCATAATACCAATGATGAAAGAAAAAACTGAAATTGACGACTACTGCTATGGTGGTAAGTGATTACAAATGAATTGTTGATCTTCCCTATTCGAATTCGTGTGCTTATCTTGCAACAGCAGTAATCTTCGGTCCTCATGTGCCCTTCCTCGCATATAAGAATCGTGACCAACCCATTTATACTTACAGTTACATCCTTATTCGAATTCGTAAGTGTAGGTTGTAGTTTCTTATTTTTCTCCTTGATTCACATAAGACTAACTAAAGTAATTAGCAATTCACGTAAGAACAGAACAAAAGATGGGGTAAGTATTTATATAGTTTTAATAATAATATAAAATCCAATTTCCCAAAATTATATAGTAAAAAGATAGGGTTTTTTAAAATTCAAAATTTCAGCTCTTAGTAAAGTACCTTTTATTTTTAGAAAATTTTACCAGACTTTTAATAAAAAAAAAGACAAATACCATATTTTTATGCCTATATAATTTAATTTTATATTATATTTAAACTATTAATACTTTATATTGTAGGCAAACTGGATTCTAACATTTGAAATGTTATCCCTTACTTTGTAGAGGTTCGCAGGCAAATTTGCCTGTATAATTACTATAAATATACCTCTGATCTAGTTTTTTAATTATTTAAGATATTTAAATAAAATTTGGTATTATAATATTTAAGAACAAGGATTATATTTTTGAATTATTTAAACTTATATTATAAGACAAAAAGTTTATGTTGCTTATAAGCTGAAAATATTAAATTTTAAAGAAATTTTTTAACCAAAAAAATATTTTACAATATCTTGGTGAATTCTTTAAATATTGGTTTTAAAAATATAGTTTCTTATACAACTTTGTAGCTTATATAAAGGATGACAACTTTCATTATTTGACTTTAAATAAATTACTTATAAAAATTAGAACTTGTATTAGAAGTGTTTTTTTTTTTTTTAACCCTAGTTCTATGCTAGGGGCGCTAGTTGGCGCTCTTTTATTAAGGCCATTAAGGTCAATTACATTTCTATATTAACAATACATTCTTATGCTGATACTGGACTAGTTGTACAATCTAACTCTATACTCGGTTACCCAAACATTCCTCATTTTGGTTACCCAGTCCGCCGGCGGTGTCTATCGGTTTTCCAACTTCTTCCGGAACCTCAGGTTGTCCATACTGACCGGGCGAGATTTATAGCAGATGGTCTTTCTCAGTACTTTCTTCACTCAGCCTCGAAGTTTCAGCTTCTGACTTCATCTGGACCTCAGTCATCCATACCGACCAGGGCAGAGACACGAACATGAACTTCTCGGTACTTTCTTCCTTCAGCCTTTCAAAGTTTTCAGTTTCCTTCTGTTTCGGGTTAGGGCTGAGCCCATTCTGAGTTCGTCTGAGCCTCCTTTCCTTTATCGGGTTAGTACCACTTTCCATTTCAACATATAGCCATTCAACCGGAATCCCACCAGAAGTATACAAATAATCAACCGGAATTCCACCGGAAGTATCCAATATTTCCAAATTTGCGACATGCACATACTAAATGTGGTTAATTTTAACCAGCTGCGGTCCCAGCATCCTAGTTCAACCCATCCATCTCGTGATCACATGTAGTTTTTCTTGTCCGCTAGTGAGAATTGAACCGGCAACCTTACGATTGGTGACCTGGGAGCGTAACCACATACGCTATCGGCCCACAGGTTGTGAAAAATTTTTTTTATAGATGGGAACATATAAAATTTGAAAAAACCTAAAGAAAAAAGTCTATAGTAAAAGTTCCAAAACAAAAACTTTAAACTTTTATTACACTAAAGTTTTTTAATAATTTTAAAAAAATTTTATAATAAAGTTGATAAAACAGAACTAATATTATATTTTTTACTTAGAAAGTATATAGCTAAAATTAATATTTAAGGTTTTATTTAAAAAATTTAAAATTTTAAAATTTTCGCAGGCAAATATGCCTGCTTAACAAATTAAAGGATAGTAAATTTGCTTATTTTTATTATATAAAATTTTATAAATTGTCCTGTTCTTACGTGAATTGCTAATTAAAAAAAAAAGAATATTTATATATGGTGTTTGCGATTTTATAAGGGTGTTTCAGACTCTATAAGAGTGTTTCAAACTTTATAAAGGTGTTTCAAGCTCTATACAGGTGTTTCAAACTCTATCCTTTCGTGTATTAAGGAGTTGCAGGCAAATTTGCCTGCAAAAAGTTATATAAAATTTTTAAAAAAATTTTTTTATAAAACTTTGTTTTTTTTTTAGACCTTAAAAAAAATGCGAAAAAGCTTAAAGAAGAGATTCCTTCCAATTGATCATATTTATCATTTACTTTTTTTTTTTGTTTTTTAAAAAGAGGTCTATCCTCTAATACTTTATTAGATTTATAAATTATACATATATTTGTTACATGTAGGAATATACTAATCTATTATGAAGTAGAAGTAAGAGCTACTTTACTCTTGATCTAATTCTTTACTAGAATGGTCGTAGACCTCTAGATTTTGAGTATGTAGTTTGGACGAAGATTGTTTGTGGCAATAAGTTTATCTATTGCAGTATTTATGCGAATTGGGGTTGGTGGGGGTGTTTTCAGCATCGTTGGAGATGGAAGTGGAGGGGGGAGGGACTACTTCTGTGTGTCAGGACATGTGGAAAGGGATCCATATTTTCTTATAGATAAATTCAGCGATGTTGTGGTGGAGTAGAGGTGTTAGTTTGTTCTTCAGATATAGGGAAGCAAAAGGGGCTAGTGTTCTTCTTGTGATTATCCCAAGCAGAATTTTCTTTGAGATATGTAGTTCGAGATAGGATTGAACGAAGGTTTCAGGGTTTTCCAATGGTTTTCCTTCTTTCCTTGCGGTTTCAATTAAGATTCTTCTGAGTTCTGTTTTGAAGTTGAAGGGGTTAGAGATGCAGGTTAGTAGATGGGAGTAGTCTTCAGGTCCTGAGTAGCATCTTGGGCATAGGTAGTTTGGGTAGTTTTTAGGGTTACAAACGTGTAGGAGGAGTGAAGTGGGTAATTCTTCTGCGAGAAGTTTCACTTTGAATTTATAAAACTTTGTTTAATTTTTTAATATAGTATTCTTTTAGATTTATATTTTGTTTTTGGATGATAAATTTTTATAAATAACTATATTTTATATAAATTTATGCAAAGTTAAAATTATCTATTGTTATAAAATTGACATAATTTAAGTTTTAAATTTTAAAAAAATTTTTTTAAATAAATTTAGTCCACCAAATTATTATTATAATTTTTATTTTAAGTTTAAAAAAATTAACATTTTTCAAAAAAAAATTGGTTAAAGTTGGTTTAATGTATTATATTTATGTATTTTTAAATTATTATTATTATATTAAAAATCTTAAATATTGAATAACTTTTGATATACTGATCCGTTTTGGATGATTTAACTACCAAAATGATCGTCTCAGTGAGACGATTCTAATGAATCCAAAATCGTTAAAATCCGATCACAGGATCCTATGATCGACAAAGATTTATAACATAAATAAACCATCATCGATCTTAGGATCCTGTGATCAAATTTTAGCAATTTTAGGTTCATTAGAATCGTCTCATTTAGACGATCATTTTGGTAGTTAAATCATCCAAAACGGTTTGGTAGATCAAAAGTTATTCACTGTTGAAAATTTTAAAATTTTTGATATAATTTTATATATAGGCGAAAATATAATTTTTAGTTAGTAAAAATTTTTAATATGACAAATTTAAAATTAATATTTTGCCAAAGTATTGTATAAAGCTAACTGAATTATTTTAAATATTTTTTAGAAGCTCTTTCATATCTACTTTTTTAGCAATTATGCAAAAACTAAAATTTGCAAGCAAATTTGCCTGCATAACACACGAAGGGATAAGGGTGTCCAACTCCATAATAGGCTCCTAAAAGGCAGAAGCTTTTATTTAAGAAATATTTCATAACCATTTCCTCCTCTTTCGGAAACAGTAGACCTTAAAAAAATGCGAAAAAGCTTAAAGAGAATCCTTCCAATTGATCATATTTATAATTTAATTTGACCCATCACACGATGAGCGATCAAAACAATCGCGTGATTAAAAAATAAATAAATCACATGCGCGGTACGTACTTACGTATCTATATCAGTATTTGGTGTGACATAACGTAATAGATAGCGATAAATCTTATAAGTCGATAAAAGACCATATACCAACACTGTTTACGCGAATTACGCGACACTAATAGTAAATATAAAAAAGATTTATTAACACAACTAAAATTTTAATGTAATTTATCATTTTAACAGATTTGATTGGTAGATCCTTTCACTTATTTTCGTTCGAATTTAACTTTGTACAAATTTCAGTCACGCAAAACCCTATCATAAGATATTACACAAGAAATAGGCTTTTTGTCTTAACAACAAACAAGGTTCTTGCAAGATTTTATTTAAACGCATTACTTGATCTACTTTATTGATTTATTTAATAATTAAAAGACTTTTGTAAAAGAAGTTACTTTGTTTTCAACATGTATATTTAAAGTAGCACAAATTACATTTTCTAATTTAGATCTCAAGCACTTCAATCAATGTAACGGATTAAAATGAAATATGTACAGTATAAAAAAATTGACAAGCCACCGAAAAATAAAATTTTTGGACGTATTTTTAGGGGTTTTACTGGATCTTTATCCCTAGCAAACTTTTTTTTTTATTAAGCATCCCATTTTGTCATCTATGTAAACTTTGTTTAGCATAGAATTTTAAATATAATTATAGTTTCACATTTAACAAATTTTTCTTTTTCATAAAATTTTATTAGTAAAATCTTCAATTTTTATGGAAATTTAAAAAACTATTCTAAGTAATTTTATTCTGCTATTCTTGATATACTTAATCTCAAAATTTGAAAATAATTGGTTTGTAAATCCGAAAGAATCTTGGCTTTAAGGTTATATAGTAATTTTATATGTTTTTAATATAAATTTATATAGTAAAAAATTTAGGTGTGACATCTCAATAGACTGATAAATATATATATATATAACTAAACAATAACTCGATCATAAAAAGTAAATTTTGAAACCGTCTTTATTTATTCGTATATTTAAACCGATTAAAACCGAGTTTTCGCATATGAAAAATAAAACCGATTCAAACTCTAACAAAAAAAAAACTCCCAGCGCATAGACAGGCACACATCTTGTTATGTATTGTGATGCATTGCAATCAAATCAAATAATCAGATGTAATTGAAACCAAACCCCCCGATTAGTTGCCAAGGTTAGAGTGATAGCTCTTAATTTCGATCAGTAGAGCTGGGATCATGCTATGCCGTCAGGACATAAAAATTATAGAGTTAATTAGTCATACCTTCCTCATGACAACGTAACGCAGTTGTTTATTTTGTGTATTGATTACGTACGTACCTACGTACCGGTAGAGATTAGATCGTGTAACTTATTTTTTTTTTAACCTGTTTTTAACGAAATACGTGATGCAAAGAAAAAGATGAGCAGTATTATATTTTGATAGTTTTTAATTTTAAAGCATATTTAACAGGTTTGTGGTGCAGCAAAAATTCTTTAAAGTTCGTTAATGCTAGGGCTAACGTTAGAATAAATTAGTAGTTAGATAATTGTGTAGTAAAATCGTTCAAGGAAAACTTTTTATGGTGCGGGCAACTTTAAATTTCCAATCAAGTGATCTTGTTCACTTTTTTCGTTATATGATAGTAATCAATGTTGACTTGACCCCAGACCAATTTGACCAATTTACCGGTCTGGTCGAAGGACCTGTGCTGGTCAAATTGGTCAAATAGAATATTTAAATTTATTCTATAACATTTATTAACATTTATTATAAAACGCACCTATGGTGGTTTTGCACCTATTTATATTTTTATATTTTTTTTTTTTGTAAGTTTTGTATATATAAAATTTTTCACTCGACCTTTCATATAGAATTAGTATTTGGGGTTAGGGTTAAGGTTTGTGAAGGGTTTGTAGGGGCGTAGAGCATTTTTACTCGTACTAATTAATTAGCTAATTTTTGAGATAATGTAACATAGGTGGCAAAACACCATAGATGCGTTTTAGTAAAAGTCTTATACAATATATATATTATTTATCTGATAGTAATATTAACGGAACAAATCCGAAGTAAACTACCAATTAACCTAAAAGACGAACACGTTCTAAAATAAGTCATGCAAGGTTGATTTTTTCGTTTTGCATTACCTGCAGACCCATTTTTTCAATTTTTCCTTTTTTTTTTTTTTTTTTGATCCCAATTGTGCCAATTGTGTTCGATTTTTGACATTATTTTTTTACGCTATTTCCATCTGGTGAGACCTTAATTCCCCGTAATTGTCCGATAGGACTGACGGAAAAAATATGACTGCCGACCAATTTTTTGATTTCTTATTCTATAATTTACAGCAAAAAAAAATCCGACCGACCGACCCAATTCCATTAATGCAAAACGAAAAATTAACTTTGCGTGGCGATACTGATAAATTTTATGTCACATGGTCTGTATGCGATGATTTGATTGGCCAAAAGAAAAAACACATACGTTCATTTTTTTTACAATTTTATAATAACATAGCCAAAGTTTAAATGGCTACTACTTCGTCAGTTTATCTTTAAATTTAAATTCAACTACTAGTTTTGTTCTTAAAAACAAGAACAAATCTTGTGGATTATTTTTATAATTTATAAATTTTTAAAAGAATAACATTTTTTGTGAAGTCATGAGTAGGCCTCCGCATGGGCCGGGTAGGGCCGGGTAATAGCAATACCCTAGCCCTACCCGTTTGTGTAAGGGCTTAACTTTTGAGCCCTTACCCTTACCCTAGGGCCTAAAACGCAATACCCTAACCCGGCCTGTTAGGCCCGCAGGTACCCGTGAACTACCCATGGGCCTAAATTTACCTATGCAAATTACAAGTGCAATAATAAAACTACTAAGCATTGCTGCCAAATTCAGATACGTCTTAAATTTATTAACAGATCTTAAATCATATTTAAAAGTCAAAAGGAAATATGTCTTAAATAATTTATTTTTTAATTAAAATTCGAGTACACACATTTACATGATTTTACTTATTATAAATTATTTTATTGCTAATCGATACTGCTTCTAATATCGTTTTATATTTAACATGCCTAAAATTTCACATCAACAACGTCAAATTAAAAAATAAATAACCTTTTAAAGACACTTATGAATGAATACTCAACTTGCACGAATAAGGCTTTACTAAAGTTCTGGATAAAGAAATTGACGAACTATTGGAATTAATACAAGCCATAGAACTGGATCGATATCTTACTATACATGAAAAAAACAATTAAATCTAACGATTTTTTCAAGTTCTTTTGAAAGTGCTCTTTGGAGGCATATTAATATATAAGATAACTTAAGTAGTATTTGTTAGGCTATATAAAAAAAAAATCCAAGCGAAAGTTTAATAAGTTATGTAAAAAATAATTTAAGCGAAACTTTAGTAAGTTATATAAAAAATAAATTAAGCAAAGACTTAGTAAGTAATATAAAAAACAATTTAAGCGAAGGTTTAGTAAGTTATATAAAAGAATAATTTGAACAAATGTTTAATAAGTAAGCAAAGGTTTAGTAAGTTATATAGAAAAATAACTTATGTGAAGATTTAATAAATAATTTGAGCAAAGGTTCAGCACGTTATATAAAAATATAATTTAAGCGAAGGTTTAATAAGCAATTTGCGCCTAAATATTTTTCTGGGCCCCTTCATTCTTTTCATTAAAGTTTTAAATTCATCCAACTAATATAAATACGGTATATTGAAAAAAAAATCGCAGAAACACAAGGTAAATATCAAAGACTACGTACGTACGTATATCGCAGTATTGGTAATTTGCTTAATTGATAAACCACCCCAACATTTTATCTTTGGCATTATTGATATGCATATTTATATAGGAACGATTTGGATTTTCTCATCGTACGATATAACAAAAAAAAACTGCCCATAAAATTTATTATTACGTAGCCCGAAGTCTTGGCACTGTAAATAGAGCACGTGAATATAACATCTATATAACTAATGGGTACCCATCAAGGGTAACGGGTAATACCCAAGCCCTACCCGTTTGTGTAAGGGTTTCACTTTTAAGCCCTTACCCTTACCCTAGGGCTTAGAAATCAATGCCCTAGCCCGGCCCTTATGGTACTACTTGTGGGTATCCATGGGTAGCCCAAGCCCATGCGGAGGCCTAGTCATGAGATTTAAAGCTGATCACACCATATTCAGATTTTTGATTTTTGTGTCAGGTTTGCGACGTGTATTAGTGATTTAAGCTAAAAATCCGATAAATTCCGAAAAGGAACATAAAATACTGGACAAATATCCCGAAGTATTCTGAATGCAGACCGATAGTTAACCGTTAGCTAGTCACTTAGACGATGATTCGGTCAGCTGGCTAAGCCAGCTGACTAAACCCATGTGCTTAAATCACTAACGCGTATTGCTTAAACCACGAGTTCAGGTAATCGGAATCAAACTGAAATCTGATTTATAGTTTAAAAGCAATACGCATCGCAAACCTGACTAGTTGTCCGGAGCAAAGTAGAGGACAATATGTTTTTATGACAGCAAGTGACAGGGACGGCAAAAATTATTGATCCATAATTTTCCATAAATGTTGATAAGTACCAAAATTTTAGAAAATTTTATGCATGATTTTAGCGGTTTGGTTGGTTACAGATTATGTTTCTATGATCTATTCATATTGAGAGTTGAGAAGCCCAAGAATTGGGGTTTAACAAGAATAGTAATATATATTGTTCAGAGTCAGATTGTTGTAATAGTCCAATTTCCGTTAAAGTCCCAAGTTGGGTATAGAGGGATCTGCACAGAAATTCTCATAGTTGTTGTAATGGTGGTGTCTAGTGATATCATAGATAAATCTAACAAAAGTAAACTAGAATTACCACTTTTAGTTAAAAATCTCTATGAAGATAGGAAGTTGATAATTTGAAATGGGTTCTTTTTGCTACAGTGTGGGAACCCTTAAATTAACTAGTTCTATATATGTGGCCAAATTTTGGGTTGGGTCAGAAGTTGGGTTGGAGCTAATAGAATTGCAGAAAATTTTGCAAATAAAAAAAAAAAAAAACAAAAAAAGTTGGATTGGGGCCAACAATAGAATTGCAAAAAATTTTACAAATAAAAAAAAAAATAATAATAATATAAATTATTTTTTAAACCTTTTTTGATAATTCAGCCAGCATTATAGTAATTCTGGCCAAAATTATAGTGGCCAAATTTTACAGTTATTAATAAAAATAGGTAACTTTAAACCTTTATAAAAGTAGTTAAACTTAAGGGTAGAGTATAATATTAATTATTTTTATAAAAAATTGATATATGAAAAAATTTTAAATAGGTATCACAAAAATGCCACATATAAAATCTTTTAAACTGCGATTAATTTTAACCAAAAATTTGTGGTGTATAGATCAAATTCTTCCTTTTATAGTAGTAAAACTTTAAATACTTGTACTATTTAAAAAAACCTATATGTATATATCATAAAGTTTTCTGTAGTAACTCCAAATTCTCTGTAGTTATACAAAATCAGTAATTCTAATTGGTTTATATCATATGATTTTTGAATCAATTTGTAACACCAAATTTTTAAACACATATTTCTTAATGATGATTTAACCGATTTTAATGATTTTACTATAGTACTATTAGAATCAGAAAACCCTATTCTACAACTTTTTTTAGAAATTTAAAGTAGTTAATATAATTTTTTTAATTTTAAAAAGAAAAAAATTTTACAATTTGTTTTATATATAATTTACAAATAGTATACTTTACCCTTAATAAATTAAAAAACAAATTTTATAGCTTTATTCTTAAAGTCTTTTTTTACATTTTTATAAAAAAAAATTGTTCTAGCTATACTAGTTTTTTTTATAACATTTTAAAAATTATCAATTTTACTTGTTGATTTAAGGGTTCCTGTATTGTAGTTCTGGATTTTTTTGCTAGTGGAGGTTGGTGTTTTTATAGGTTTTCCTGTACACTGTCCTGTATTGTCTGTAAAGTAGGAAGTTGTTTATCTTGTATAGGGCTATTAAGTTTTATAAAGGTTTTACAACTGAATGTCATTCTGTATAAAAGACCCTTGACCTGCGGGTCGATGGCATAGCGGTTATGCTCCCAGGTCCCCAATCGAAGGTTGCCGGTTCAATACCGCCTGGCGGTAAATTGAATTTGATAGTCAGAACCCGATTAGGAATAACCGAAGTCATACAAGATGTAAGGTTGGTCCAATGAGGCACGAACTTGATGGTGGCATTCTGTGTAACGTATACATACCCACAGGAAACAGGACTGAGGTGGCTCGGCCGGTCCTGCAGGAAGTTAAATAATGCGGTGCGGACCCATATTTGGGCGGCGAAAGACAAGCCGGATGAAGCCTTCATCATAGTAACATCTCCGAGTGGCCAAAGCTTCGACGACAGAGGTCTTCTGGGTGGCATAAGGCAAGCTGGTTGGTTTATCAGAATTGGGTTTAAGTAGAGGTTGCTCAAAAGGAGGGTTACAGAGAAGAGCGCTGGGTCTTAAGATTAAAAAAATATATATATATAAAAGACCCTTAAAGACTTCTAATATAAAGTAGGTGCTTTTTAATTATTTTGCTATCTATTTAAAGTTTATATTATATCCTGTTCAACTGAGCAGCCCAAAGTGTGTTTTAATTAGAAGTTTTTTGTAATATACTATCTAAACTATCACTAAATTCCTATATTCTGTTTGTTTGATAATTTACTAGAAAGTGTTTTTTTATTAGTACCAAATAGTTTAAGATTAGCATAATGATTATTAATAAATAAAATTTTACTTATAGGTTTTTCCTGTGCAGCACCTAGGGTTCCGCAATTTGATTTGATCTTCAAATATTTGATTCAAATATTTGATCAAATTCAAATTCAAATTTGACTATATTTGATTTAATCAAATTCAAATATGCCCAAATTTGATTTGATTTGACAAATTTTTGATTTGATTTGAAAATTACTATTAAAAATTCAAATTCAAATATTTGAATCAAATCAAATTCAAATCAGGGTCAATTTGATTTGATCAAATTCAAATTGATCCGATATTTGATTTGATTTGAATTTGAGGAACCCTAGCAGCACCCATATATATTTATTGCTGTTTTGGAACACCTAAAAATTTTCTTGTTTTTTAAAATCTCCTTGACTCTTTTTAAGAATCATCTAATTTTTCAGAAACTACACTATTATTAGAACTTTAATAGAAAAGACAGTGAAGTAGTTTCTAAAAAAGTTAGATGGTTCTTAAGAATAGAGGGTATATAGATCATTTCTATTAGTAAACAAGTGACAAAAAATATTTTTACTGTGTGAATTTAAAAGTTGCTATATAAAAAGTTAATTTTTTACTATACAAATTGATTTTTTTTTACTTAATAAAATTGTTCATAATAAAAAATTACACATATCCTAAAATTTTATTAATTTTGAATGAAATTTGATAAAGCAATTATAGTATCAACTTTTGTTAAGACAGGCAAGTCACATGTAAACAATAAGTAAAATAGGGTTGCAAAGATAAAAACAAACTATATCTTATATAGGGTTGTTAGGTGGTAAATTACCATTGGTAATTTACCAGGTAATTTACCAAAAATGCAATAAATTTACCTTTATATAATTAAGGTTGAGTCTGTCTATATAATTTGATTGGCTAAAAAAAATTTTTAGCCACTAAATCACGTGTTTTTATATTATACAGACCTTCTTAAGATTAACTAAAGGTAAATTTACTCGTAATTTACCAAACAGCCTGGTAAATTTACCAGAAAAAATTTAAAAATTATAGTAAATTAACAACCCTGATCTTATGTTCTACTGGGCCAATTTTAACAATTCAACATTGTTAGAATCAGAAAAACCTCCTCTACAGATTTATTTAAAATTTAATATGGTTACTTAATAAAAATTTTTAGTAACTCGTTTATTAATTGCAAATCCGTCACCCAATGATGTAAAATTGATCAACATTAATATAAAAATGCGACGCGCATTTTATTAAATAAAAATTCACGGTTTTAAATGCCAAACCCGACTCTTAAATACGTAACAAACTATGAATAACATGACTCACAAAGGTGTTCGTTTGCTTGCAGAAGGCAAAATACGTTCGGAACTACATTACGGTCCATATGCTCGTGATTGGTGGTCACCACGACCATTTAATAGCGAAGATAATATTTCCATTTCTGTTCCATATAGACTTCATATGCATATTAGTTTTATACTTAACCAATGCAAATTTTATCTAAAAGTAGTTCAAAGTACTGAAAATCGTTTGCAGCCTGGGTTTGTTTGTTTTAGTGGTAACGAAACAAGCAATGTTTGTTTAACACCGTCTCAAGCAATTAACAGTATCTATCACATGATTTTTGGAAAAAAGACAAAATACTCGGGACCCGCAATTCTTGGGTTTAATAATGAAAACATGGTAGAGAAATTGTTAATTGGTGTATCGTTTAAGCCCATTTTTTTAAACGTCGGGAATCATATTGTAGTAGTATCAGAAATTGGAGACCAAAAATTCACATCATCCATACCAACAAGAAAGAATCAAAAAACCCTCGCTTTATAAAAAATAGATAATAATATGTATACTCTAGATTTTTATAAGGATGATCATATCTTATGGCATTTCAAAGGTCAATCCGCTAATGATGTATGGTTACAAGCTGGAATTAAAATGAATTTTGACGGCGAAACACTATACGGCTTAAATCATCCTGTTATTCAACATACTATTTAAACAAAGTCAAATTCGAATCCTAATATAACTTGCACTTCACAAGATTGTGATGATTTTTATATAATGGAAATTATATTTGAACAACAAATAAGAAAATGAAAAATTGCAACTAGCTCATTAGTAAATTGGCAAAATTTGTTTTTTACTTGGATTCGTCAAGAAATTCAATAATTGAGTTCTATTATGCACTTGCCTTAATATATCTGCCCATTTATAAACTAAACGAGACAGAATTTCGTGCTTGGAGAGCAATGTTACGTGTGTGTGGATGTACTGACATAACACCATATCCTAAATCAGAAAACAAAAAAGAATTTTGGAGTCAGTCAAAAGATCCTACCATTGATAAAGCCAATTTGAAATTATTATATGACCTTGGATACTTACAAGTTGATTCGGAAGATTCAGAAAATTCAGAGAATTCAGAAAATTCAACCGATTTCGATAGTTTAGAAGGCACCTTTTGGAGTAGTTTTCAAAATGCTCTGATGTCTAATAAACGTGGCCAAAACGGAAAAATGCGTATTTTATCTATTATAGCAAATCGATTTACATATAAACTGCTTGAAAAAAAACTTCAGGTTAGTTTATAAATGAAAATTTGAAATTAACATTACTAACAGTTTTTTTCAATGAGAAATTATCGAATTACAATATTATTGTTTTGCTCTTGACCCACCTGACCTGTTCTTATTGGCCCGCTTAAAACAAATTATATAATATTTTATAACCAAAAATTCAGTTCTTAAGGTACTGTATATCTGCAAATTACCCTTTTTTATTTCAATCAAGACCGCATTTCTAATTTGTTTTGAAATTTTCAATAATAAGTAGAATCCTTCTAATAGCTAATGAAGGTTTGTCTAAATGCGTATTTAGGATTCTTGCAAATTAGTATAAATTTTGTTAAGCCGGGCTAATAAAAATAGGTCAAATGGTCAAAATCAATATTTTTGCAATTCAAGTAATATTTTCCAAGGCTGTCTCTTCTTTCTAAAACAGATATGATTTTGTTAAGACGGGTC
>QKWP01000560.1:0-20533 GCA_003550325.1 Gigaspora rosea
TATTAAATTATATACTATTTATATATTACAATACTAGGCTATTTAACTTACTTGTTCGATTGATTGTGCATTAAAAACTGTAACCAACCCAGCCTCATAAGTTATTTGACCTGTTCTTTGTTCATTTAAATTCTCACGCATTAATTTTAGTCCATATAGACACTCAATAAATGTAACAACAGTTTGTTTTCCTGATAACCGGGATTCAACTGTACGATTCATTCTTTCAGTATAATTATTGGTAGTCATTAAATTTTTTTGATTAATTGGAAGACGACCAGCATCAATAAATTGTAATCTCCATTTATTGCACATCCAATTATTATCTAAATCCTTAGTTAATGATCTTGAGTAAGTGGAAGAGTATTAAGAAAATTTTTATAATAATTTGCCATTTCAAATGCTTTTTCTTCAGTATGGCATTGGCCAACCATTTTAAATTCCAAAGCGATTATATATCTAAATATGTATAAAAAATTAATATATTATCTATTACGTATATAATTGTAATACTGTAGAAATAACTAACTGTAATAAATGTGGAATGTTCCATTCTTTTAATCTTGTATATTTCTTTTTATTCTCTAACTAACCATAAATAGCAATTTCATAATCTCATCCATGGGGCTTTGTTGCATGTGAAGATCCTCACGATAATAACAACCTACGTAGCTCACCCACAAAAAATTTTCCAGTCATGTAACTTTTTGTGGCACAAACTAGACGCAAACCAATTGAATTTTAGAATTAGGTGTAACATAAAAATTGCACTTTTTATGATTTATCATAAAAAATCACTAATAGCTCCGAAGTTTGTCTATAGAATCGTCTACTGCGCATTAACAAAAAAAATTCTTTGCAAAAATTTGGTATTAGTAGCATTCTAACCAAGCGTCTAACCCAAAGCCTAACTACACGATTTATTACTATAATTCTTTCGCTTTATTTGATTGTTTTGATTATTTTGATTTTCACATTATACCTGATCTCAAATTTTGATTGGTTTGTGCCACAAAAAAGTCATATGACCAGAAATTTTTTTGTGGGTGAGCTACTATCTTCGATAAAAAACCTTAGCGTCATGCATCAGGTTAGTTGTCACATACCTTTCATTATTGTATCGCCATAGCCATATTAATCTTACCTTTCTAGTATTAGGCATTATTATGTATTCTTAGTGGCTTAATTATATGAATGTTACTCAAGTCAACATAGTAGTACCGGAGTAACATATTAGCTAATTATATTTAAGAAAAAGAATACAATGATAGTAAAATAAAATCACAAGCTAAAAATAAAATCACACGCTACATGGTAAAAAATTATTAAAATCAAGTTGTTTTTAAAGAAGCATAAAAATGAAAGAATCATTCATTGTAGATTATCATTTTATCTGCACGATAAAAAATCCAAAAGATAAAAAATTAAAATTAAAAAAATAACAATAACATGGTTAACAAATTCATAAAAGGCATGTAACTTTTCTAAAATTTCAATACAGATGCATAGCCTTTTACTAGGGCGTAAAAGATTTTTTTACAACATAGCACTAGTTTAGTAGCATGAAGAGCACCAGCAAGAGCACATGCAAGAGCAAGAGAAGATATATATACAAACGCTCTTAACTTTGCAACACATCAAACATTCTTTTTTAGACAGTTTTTCACTATATAAAGATGTAAATATATTATATAATCAAAGTGGCAACCACTAGGATAGAAAGTCCATGTGTTACAAAGTTAAGATCATCGCATAAGGGTATTAATTAGTACTTAGAAACATTTGTCAGTGTTTGGTGCTATACTAAATTATCTTTTTTGGAAAGGTTTGGTTGTATTATCAGTTAATTTTAGAAATAGATTTTTGTTAAGTTAACTTTTTTTGGTAATTTTGGGTTTCACCAAATTCAACTAATTGTATAAAAAGTGCTCTATCTAGCTCAAGCGCGTGTCTACGCGAAAGAGTTGAGCTAGCTGTATTGCGCTCAAAATATTTTTACTTACGGACATCAGTTGTATATATATGTTGATTACGAATAATAATCAAAATGCAAAATTGTTGCTCCTGATCAGTAGAGTGATGATCATTACTCAACAATCAATTGTTATAATGATTGATTGTGACTATACATAGTTTACTATTTATAAAAGTATTATCGTAAATCATTCTTTTTATAATATAATTATTATCCATCATGAGTATCATGTATATTTTTACCAATTATTTGTTCATTTGATGAAATAAAAGATTGTGAGAATGTTGATATGACATGTACTGTAGTAAGTAAGAGCTAGTAAACGAATTTTAACTTTTAAGGTATATGTTCGTAAAATTTAATGATAATAAAAAAAAAAATTTAATTGCACTTTGCCATTTTTAATTTGCTATATCTAGTGATGTGAACTTCTAATTATTAATTGATAACATAAATTGTTAAAAAATCATTAATAATTGAATTATCTAATATGCATAGAAAGTATCGATAAAATGATATAATCAGTGATTAATCATTGTATTTATCGATCCTCAATTTCTATACTAAAAACAAAAAAACAAAAATTTCTGACAAAACACTAGGATTGATAATAGTAAACAGCACAAAAAGATAAAAGTGCCAAACCCAAGAACAATTTTACAAACAAAGAAAACCAAATCAAGCCCAATGACAGGCAAAAATTTTCAACAAATACTTAGGAAACAATAGTGTATCGGCAGAAATACAAAAAGTGAGCGTTTTACAAAAACCCTATAGTGCAGATCACTTAGAACAAAACAACAACATAATAGGAATAAACAAACCAAATTAGGAAACAAAGACGGAATAACGCGAAAGTACAACAAAGCAAAAGAAATAAACAAATATCAAAACAGTAAACAAAGATCAAAACAAATAAACAAACACGGTTAAAACCTGTAAACAAAAACTGGTGATAAGCTTAGATCTATAAATAGAAAATTAGAACATTATGGAACATCTAGTAAACATAGGGGATTATTTAACCGACAGGAGGGAGAAATTTTGGCAACACTAAAAGAATTACAAAACCATACCATTAGGAAAGACAGAGAGATAGCTAACTTTCTGGGAATAACCAATCCAGAAACTGTGTATATCATTAGACAGGTAATAGAGCTATACGATTGGGAGCGATACCAAGAAGCAATTGGAAAAAAAGAAAAGGTTAAGAAAAAGCGTTTTACCCCAGATCTTTTATAAAATATCGAAAAGAAACATTTAGTAGAAAATTAGCATTAACATTGTCAGAAACTAGAACAATAGATTATGGAAATAAGAAAATTGAACAGCAAATTTTAGCATTCCTAAATAGTATAGAAGAAGAGGATCAAGTGAAATAGAGGAGATAGAGAAAAATATAATTAAATACGAACCCAAACCAAAAAAAGAAGAAACAATAGAGAAAAAAGAAGGAGAAAAGAAACATAGGATAAATGAAACGACAGAAGAAGCCCAAGGTGCAGATGGTAAAATGGAGAAAAATACAGAGAA
This sequence comes from Gigaspora rosea, assembly GCA_003550325.1. Classification (NCBI taxonomy): domain Eukaryota; kingdom Fungi; phylum Glomeromycota; class Glomeromycetes; order Diversisporales; family Gigasporaceae; genus Gigaspora; species Gigaspora rosea. Next base: position 3,509 of record QKWP01000560.1, read on the forward strand.
AGTTAGACAAAAAGACAAATTGGAACTCAGAAACAGCAAAGTCTACTTCATGATTTGGGATCTACCAAACAGAAACAAGTTTCAGAAATGGTCAAGAAATTTGGGCAACCAAGTGAGATTCATATACTGCACAGCATAAATAACAAAACTAGGGCAAAAGTAGAATAGAGTATAATAGGAGAAGGTATTAAAGAAAAAATAGAAACAAATTGGGTCTTACCATTAAGAAATGGCCAGTTAGCAAGAATTATAGCTAGAAGAAGTGAAAGAATAGAGTTAGAAAAGAGACGGAGAATTCATGCAAGAATCGGAAATCTCTCAAGATTTACAAAAGAAGTCCTATTATTAAGACAAGTAAGGAATATCAATGCGAAAGCAGTGCACATATTTCAAAACAAAAATGGAAACCCGAGAAGTCAAGCGGTAATCAAATTTGAGAATGAAGAAGACAGAGAAAGAGCCTTAGAAAGGAAAATAAAATACTTCAACTATTCAATAGAATGGAAGTATTCAGTACCATATAGAAAGGACGATAATTGTGTAGCAACATCGCATAGAGTAGTATCAAGAAGGCCCTCAATGATGCAGTACAACCAGGTCTTACGAACAGAAAAAGAGAAGCACGAGAGAAGGGAATGGCAAGAAAAAAAGGAAATGAAGAAAAAAAGGAAGGCTCTACAAGATATAAATGGAAGTGTGTGCATTAAGGAAGAGGCAGATCTAGAAAGACATAAATTAGAAGAATTAGCACAAAGATTAGTAGAGGAGATTAAAGATAAACTAATCTGGGAACTCTAGAATCGCATGAAGATAGGGCGGGAATACCCTAACGCTCCTAAATTGGGCGCCACAGTTAATACAAAGAACATAGCCATGGAGAGTGGGTTCAGCTCTACGGCTAAAAAACATAAAGGAAAAAACCCAAATCTATGGAGGATATGGCGGAAAAGAGAAGGAGGTTAGAGTTCTTGAAGTTAGGGTACATAATATAAACGCTATTAAGAGGAATACACATAGGTTACAGAAGTTGATTGATTTTAGCGAAGAGCATGGTCTTAATGTAGTAGGGATAACAGAGACAAACGTAAGGGAAAAAGAAGCTAAATTTATAGAAGTTCAAAGGAAGGGGTACAGGGATTACTGGTCAAGCTCAGACCAGGATAAGCATAAGGGCTCAGGCGTCGGTCTCCTGGTTGATAGCGCATAGAGTAAGCTTTATGTTTAAGAAAGCAGTATTTTATGCTGGGTCATATATCTGCCCCCGAACGACAGAAGAATACAAAATGAGATACAAAAGACAATAACAAGGGATGTTTGCGTAGCTAAAAAGAATACTTTCTTTGTAATAATAGGGAATTTTAACAGAATTATGGATATAACGATGGATACAACAAACTCTTCCCTCAAGAAGCAAAAGAATTTACCATTAACAGAATGGCTAAGAAGCACAGGCTTTTAGAAGCATTTCGCTACTTCAATCCTACTCAAAGAAAATTTACCTGGACAAATGGTACGACTAGGACAAGAATCGACCAAATTTGGACATCTAGTTCACTAAAATCAGGAGTAGGGAGCAGCGATATTGAAGAAATGGATCTCATAACGGGAAGTGACCCCAACCTGGTATGGGCAGAAATTAATACTTTGGAGGTATTAAAATTTACCCAAAGAGTGAGGGAAAAGGCAGACTTCCCTAAAAGAAAGAAATTCCTTTATAAAGAAGCTACAGAAGAAATATGGGAGGATTACAGATCAACGTTAGAAAAAATATTAGTAAATGAGAAAAAATAAACAATAAAACTGAGGTGGAGAAAGGTAAAGATATAGAAGACATGAACATAGAGGAAGTAATAAATGAGGAGTGGGAAGTGATTAAAAAAGCTATTCTAGAGGTAGCATCCAGGTATATTCCTTTTAAAATAATCAAACACAGACCGGAAGAAGTTACCAAGCTTATTGACCGATTCCCTTTATTCCGGGACGTAAAGAATCTTAGAAGATTAATGAGATGGGCAAGAAAGGAATTAGGCCAAAATTTAGATGAAACAGACAATCTTCTAATAAATGTACAGGTTCAGGATATCAATGAGAGGCATGAAATTGGAGTGTCACAGATAGAAGGAGAGTGGACGGAAGAGTGGATCGAACAAACCAAAGGATGAATTAAGACTCTAGAACAAAAGCTAAAGGAAGAGGAGAAAAGAAGGATAAAAAAGAACATTGTAGAGAACATAGAGAGAAGGTATAATATGATCAGGAGGAATGAGAAGATAATGCTGAATAGTATATTGGAGAGGCCATAGAGAAAGATAATAATAGACAAAATAGTATAAGAGGAAAACATCCCAAACACACATGGATCACTGATAACAGAACCGGAGCAGGTTAAAGAAGAAACAGATAAATTTTTTAAAAAACAATTTAGAAAACAGCAGCATTTGTTTGCACAACTACCAGAAGACTGGAGGAGTGAATATGCGCCAAAGAAGTGGATTAGTGAAGAGTGGTACGAAGAGATAATGTCACCGATTCAAGAAGCAGAATGGGAAGAGAACCTTAGAATTGCAAAAAAAGACACTGCTCCAGGAATGTCAAGGATCAGTTACACTATGATACAAAAAGCAGGGCCTAAAGCAACAGGAAGATTCTTGAAGCTGATGAACCTGGTGTTAAAGCATAGCATCTTTCCAAGGAGATGGAAAGTGGGTCAAATATTCCTGATTCCCAAAATGTCTAAGTAGGATTTTTCCTTAGCAAGTACAAGACCAATAATGCTACTAGAAACATTTTGAAAAAGTTTAGTACGCATAGTCCAAAAAAAGGTTCAGTAGAGTGTTTCTAGAGCACGATATACTTCAGGGTCTTAATTTTGCAGGCTTACCAGGTGAAAGTACAAGGGCCCCAATTTATACTCTAAGTAATATCCTGGAAAAAGCTAAAGAAGAAAGAAAAGAATTATGGATATTACTACAGGATATTAAGAAGGCCTTCGATTCGGTTCCTCTAGAAAGTATTAGACAGGCGTGTACAAAAATTAAGATTCTCCAGAAAGCTACAAATTTTCTGCTAGAGATATTTAGTAAAAGAAGGGTCAAAGTTATCATGAAGTTCGGCTTGTCAAAAGGTTTTCAAGTGTAGGATGGGATTGACCAAGGGGAGAATAAATTACAATCCGTTGTTGTGCAGAATACAAGCTCTAAGGAAAAGGTATAGCATGGACATACGAAAACCTTCTGAGTTTTTAATGCCGTTTGGAAAAGGAAGAGGTCTTAATATAAGCTGCCTAGCATTTGCAGATGATACAACATTCATAGCGAGTACACAAAGTGATCTGCAAGATATACTAGACAAAGCAAATAAGTTGCATTGTATAAATGATATAGATATAAACCCAAAGAAATCGGATATGGTTGTAGTAAATTTGAGGATGACACCGAGCCAACAAACAGTAAAGTTAGGAAGAGAAAGAGCTGAGGTCAGGGCATTAGAAGCAGAGAAGGCAGCTCGCTTTCTTGGAGTTTGGATTATAGCGAAAGACATTTATAAGCAGTGTGTAAACAAACTCAAGAGAGAAACATTCATATTTACAAGCCTGGTTAAAAATAAACAAATATCAATAGGCCAAATGAAATACCTAAATAATAAGGTACTGCTACCACAGTTGGAGTATAGAGCGCTAATCTGTCTCCTAGATAAAAAAACATGTGACAAAGTTCATCAACCAGTTCTTAGATTAGCTAAGTGGAAAGCAGATATCGCGTCAACGGCTGCCAATAGTATAACAAACCATAAGGAACTCCTGGGTATCAAAAGTCTTTGGCAAAGACATACGGAACAAATGCTGGCAGAATGGGTAATTAGAATTAATGATACAGGAGTACTTGGCCAGTCGACAAGGTTGAGGCTTAAAAAGGTACAACAGAAAATATGTAGCCCCAAACCGATATGGACACTTGACCAGAGCTGGTTAGGAATTACGAAGTTCAAATATAATCTTAACGCAAGAATCCTGAAATTGGCAAAGGAGTTGGATATAGAAGTGAGGTCAGAATATAATTATAATGAATGGTAGTTCTTCCAAGAGCCGGATAGAGAATCTAAAACAATTATAGAAGTATTGATAGAATATGATAGATTGAAGAATTGGGAGAAGCTCAGAAGAAGAGATGTATGGTACATGAACCAGTTGTTAGACCCAATGTGGGATAAACTAGTAACTTGGCAGCAGATTAAGAAATTGTCCAATCAATGATTAAGTGGAAAGAAAGCAACCTGGTTTCAGTCAATAGAAAATATTACTTTGGCAGATATCCATACTCGTAAGGTAAAAGAGGTGTTTAAGACACAGGGACCAAATGGACTAGCCCTGAAGCCGCAACGCAAGCCAATTTCAAAGAAACGAAGCAAACAAGAATGGGTAATAGTAGATGAAAATAAAGAAAACCAGCCAACCATTGGTCGAGTAATAACAAAAAGGACATATTACACAGATATTATCTGCTATGAGAGTAATGGTAAAAGCAAGACCAGATAGAAGAGAGAAGTCCTAACAAAGTGCTCCAAGAAAAGTCGAGTAATGGAGTTAAAAGAACAAGAACAGAGAAACTAATAGATATATTACCATGGGTGAAATTTACAAAAGGAGAGCTGAATTTAGAATTGGAGCCAGATTACTTTATAGAACGAGAAGAGAGAATTGGAATTTCACCAGAGCAAGTTAGAAGTCTGCGGAGTAAAAAAGAGGAGATAAGGGTAGTAATTGAAGAACCTAGCTTAGAACTAATAGATAGAATAATAGAAGGGCAAGAAAAGAGACAGGAACTGAAGGAAGCACTGTGTGAAAATTGGGAAGAAGATATTTTGTGGTTTTATACGGATGGGTCATGTAAAGTAGTAGATAATAGGAAAGTATTAGAATATGGAGTTGTACAAATAGATAGAGAGAGAAAGGTTGTAAGAGATACCAAAGGCAGAATTCAGAACTAGATTTCATCCATACGACCAGAGCTAATAGCAATTTTAGAAGCTCTTCTAATGGCACCGCCAAAAAGTAGTGTTATTATTAGGTCTGATAGTAGTACTGCGATAACTTTAGTTAAAAAGGTTATTGGTAGGCCCAGAACACAAGAGTGGATGAAAATATATAACCTTACGATACTAGCGGCGATAAAAGTAGTAGTACAGAGCAAGGAAATAGAGCTGAGGCTCGAGAAGGTGAAGGTACACGCAGGTAATGAACAGAATGAAAGATCAGATCGAATAGCAAAAGAAGGAGGAGGAGTAGATGCCTCAACAGGAGTCAAACGGGTTATGACAGAAAATATGGTCTTCCGGCCAGTCTGGAATGGGTTAGAGATAGAATGCTCTCTGAAAGAATTTATAAAGCAGATATTAACAACGGTTGCTAAAGCAGAGTGGACATTCAATCAAGGAACCCACAATGAGATCCATCAGAAGCGAGTGAACCAAAAGAACTGGAAACCCTTTTTTGCTCTGATGAAGAAGCATAGTAAGCTACAGGGCGAAAGTAGAAAAGAAAACGGCACATGGAGTTTTCGTATAAAGTGCATAAATAAGCTGTTGCCGACTCTGATGAAAAAACAAATACACAACCCAGAGTTGTAACAAGAAGTTCAGTGAAGAAAATGCAAAGAAGAAAAAGAATCTTTCGAGCATTTATCTACATGCCCAAATGATAAAGAGGTAAAGACAAAAAAGGAAGAAGAAATCCTAGACAGTATTAAGGAAGAGTTAAGTCATAAGGATGGAATAGTCTTAGGTCTAGACCAGCTAAAAGAAGTCTTCATACCCAAGGAGATGAATGAGTATAAGAATCAGCATATAGAGTAGTCAAGAGGGTTTCTGGCGGATGATATAGGATCATCTTTAGAAAGAATAAACCTTTCTAATAATAAGGCCCGGGACGTAGCTGTGGCTTTTCTCGATAAATGGTTGACTGTCTTCCAGAGAGAAATATGGAAAGAACGCTGTTCAATAGTTAACGAATGGGAAAAAGACTGTGGAATCACTTGAGGGCAGAAAGAAAAGGGACCAAGAAGAGAGAAAAAAATAAAAGAAAACCGGAAAAGAAAAAGAAAAAAAGTGACAACCCGGATGAGGGACAGGAAAAGAAAAATCAGTAGTAAAAAATAGAAGGCCAAGATGGAGCTAGACAGAAATTCTAAGCACCGCGAAGGAAGAAGTATATGCATAGATTGGACAAGAGGTCCATGCGAGCTGGAATACAAAATAGATAGCAGTTTTGACAGGCGGCAAACCCTGACTATAGATCTAGGTGGTTTCTTTATTGAAAGAAAGAAATATAGAGAGGGAAAGTTTGTTATAGCAGGTCACACTTAGGTATCTCTAAGACAACCGAGTGGGTCACACTTTAGTATTAGTGCCAAAAATGGCAAACTTTGTAAGATAAAATAGTGTATTTTAAAATTTACAAAAGTAAAATAAAGTTGTGGCAAGACTGCCGAATTTTAAAAAAAAAATCATTGTTTTTATGTACTCTAGTATAAAAATTTTATAGTGATAAAAGATCATGCATTTTTTTGCAGAAATCCATAATAGCAATAGAAATCTTCTGCTACTGTTACAAGTACATTATCTATATGTGAAGAATGTAACAAAAATCTTCTATCACCAATGACGATAAAGGCAAGTTTTGCAGTATAGAGTAATTCAGCTCGATATAATTGTTTAGATCAAATATTCTTATGCATATTTATTAATTATTCTTTATAAATGAACATTGATGTAATCAACGATTTGATTAAATTATCAATTGGAGTGCTTGATATACTATTTAAATCAAAAATATATGTGAATTACTTATTTTTTAAATAATCGATAGTTTTAAGTAATTATTAATTGATAAAACATGTAATATATTTTTTATATATAAAATCGTGATTCATTTCTTTAGATGCATTGGTTGTATATCTTTTTTTAGCTTTAAATTTTACCACTAAGCGATTTTTATATATAGTTTTATAAAGTTACGAGATTTTTTTCACCTTTATTGGAAACAATCTTTTTTCTATCTCTTTTTAAATGAGCAAATTTTACTTAAATTAATCGAACAAAATTGAATAAACTGGCAATTCTTTCAACTAAAATATAAATTATTGCTTCGTACTTTGTTTTTTGGAATTTAATAATTACCTGTACAAAATTTGAATTTGAAGCAATAAATTTTAAAGATTGTGAATCTAAATAAAGGTTTGAACTTGTATGTTAAAGAATAAATGCTGGTTCCAATTAAAAAATACAAAATATTTCATATTCAATATTGTTACACATCTCAAAAAAATCTTGTAAATTTTTATATGATACTACATAGTTTTGATATACATAGTATACCATGCACCCAAAGTTCTATGCATATTAGATAATTCATTTATTAATATAATAATACTAATTCTAATAATCATGATCACTCGACCATAACATTCAATCATCACATGCATTCCCTAATAAAAATAGAAAAAAATAAATAAATAGAAATAAAAAAAATACAAAAATAGAAATAAAAAAAGAGTTTAAATATTTGTTGTTATGTGTGTATTGGTTGCTTAAATAAAAATTTCTTATTTTTTAATACTTTATTGAGCACACTAACTTTCTACTAATGAAATTTCGAGTATAGTTAAATATAATTAACTCTAAAGGCTTACTATAATGAACATCTGTTCTATATAAAGGTTGACTATATTATGGCATTTTGACCTGCTATAACTGAAAATTTAAATATGAATAGTCTATAATATTATGTAATTAATTAATAAAATAACAAAGTATTATAGATACTTTATATTCAAAAAAAATTATTTAATACATTATTATTGTTAACGTGCTATAGTTATTATTGTATTTATTAAGAATTTGAAGAGATGCTAAAAAGTGAGTCCTCAAAATAGTTTATTGTAAAGAATTGCTAAATTCAAAAGAATTTCCAAATGTTATTATTAAAAAAGTAAAAAGTAATAATTACGAAGCAATTGTTCAATGACTTACATTATTAGCTACCTGATCAGTGATTTATAAATGAAAAATGATACAGTATTTGTATTTACCAATAGTAACTTGAAGGAGAAATTAGTAAACCTACAATATTTCTGATCTTAGATCATATTGATTACTGTAGTATCATTTTAAAATTTATCTCATATGCAAAATTATAGCTTTCTCGTGATTTTAGAAATTTGTTATCTTTTTGGTATTTCTTAGTAGAATATGTCTGATCAGTTAGCCAGACTGATCGCATTGGTCATCTGATGAAAATGATCAATATAATTCATATAGATATGTATATTAGTTAAATTAATTAGATCCATTTTTTATGCGTCTATTGTTCTTTTTTTTATTTTTTTATAAATAAAAAAAATCTTGCCAAAAGGCAACCAGTATCGAGTCTTAGGGCTAATTGTCTAATTTACTAATCACCCACTCCCAAGTCATATTTAGAAATGACCAACCTTTACTCGCCAAATTAAATGTTTTCTTCAGTAGGTTGTCTATGTTTGTTAAGTTTTGTGATTGAATTAGATTAGTCCCAAAGTCTACTTTTCTAGTCAGTCTTTTATAATTTTAGATTATATAATCGTCAACTTACCTATAAATATACCTATTTTTAGCTAACTATCAGCATAGTTGAATTTTTAATTTGCTAGCTAAGTACGTATATACTACATTGTTAAAGTAGTAGCAATTAGGTCTATAGCTAAAAACTACTACAATACTACTATCTAACTAATTCAATATCCTTTAATCATTCAAGACTACTAAATCTTGAACTGGCAGGCAGAAAGAGGTGTAAAAGATTTGGCCTGGGTCTAAAAGTTTCTGGGTCTTGCTATAGCAAAATTGGTGACTAAAATAAGTTGTTCTCTTATTTTTCTTATTTTTAGTACAGTGCACAACACCTAAAGACTAAAATAATTTCAAAAATTAATAGCTCATAATACAGAAAAGATATAAAAAAAAGGAAGCTGCTAAATTGTAGCCAAGCTAATTTGCTACAACTTAGCGGCTTTATTTTAAAAATAATTATTATATATTATTGATTTATATCACTTTAAATATGTACAATTTTTATATGATATATTAAAAAATTACCAAAAATAGGACAAGTCACATGTTTTGGTCTTTGTTTATTGGCTAATTTTTAAAAAATTTGTTAATTAATAAAATTTTAGCTACTAAAAAAAAACAATTTAACCAATCAAAATGCAAGGAATCAATAAAACATCAAAATTTATTATGAATTTTTTTAAAATGGGACAAATTCGTCACAAATTAGCATTTTAGTTTTTAGATGTCTTGCACTATATTTAGTTTAATACTAATGTCTAGGTTTTTTAGCTTTAGTATATTAGTATTCAAATCAATCATTAAAGCTTTTAATAATATCATATAATCACAGGATTAGGCTAATACAAATTGACTTATTGGAGATTATTAATTTATAATTCTAATTATAAAGATTATACTTAATAAAATTGAACTCTATTTGAGTTATTTCTATTTTGAACTAGCTGTAAGTTGGAAGCAAAAAGGTAAGTCTTATATACTTTTTTTCACTTAATACATTCAATTTAGACTAATGCTATTGAATTACTAGTCTTTTACTATATTCAAAAATTGAAAGTAGCACCTTGTGCTAGAGGCAAGTACTGGATATGCTATAGTAGAAGAACTGAAATATAAAGGTACAAAACTGGATTGTGTACATTGTTTGGCAAAAAATAGAAAATAAACAAAAAATGACAGAAATTGCAAGAGCAAAAATTGATATGTATATCTTGCTTGCACAGTCACCAGGTACAAAAACCAAAATCATACCAAATTGCTTTCTACTCTTTTTGGGATTATGCCAATTTTATTCAACTGTGACTAAAAATAAAAAGGCTAAGATTATTGTATCAATGTAGATAATGAAAAAAACTATGTAAACAAATAAAAAACAGACATAAGCTAGAGCACTTTACTACTAGTGTTTAAAATAGAAATTTTAATTTACCAGCACATGCACCTGTTATATAAAAAATACCAGTTAAAGAAAAAAAAACCTGTAAAAATAGTTTTATATAAAGTAAGTATTTGTAGCCCATTTGCATTAGTTGATTTTTTTTTTAAATTTAACCCAAATAGCACAATGCCTTTTACAAATAATTTTTTTACATTATTCTTTTTTCTTCTAACATGTGATAATCCTCATGATAATAACCTAAGCAGACTATTATCATACATCAGGTTATTAATTTCAATAATATCCAACACTTTACTCTCTATGAAATCATATACTATGTTATACTATGTTCCTAGTAACTTATATATGCACCGGTTACTTCAAAAAATTCTGGATCATGCATTGCACCAGCCCAATTTTAAAATACCAGTGTATGCAATATAAAAAAATTGTAGATTCAGATTATTATTATGCTATTTTATACACTGTTTACAACATATAGTGCAGAGATTTTAAAACCCAAATAATCTTTATATAGAGATAATGCATAAATTAGTAGCACTTCAAATCTCAATAAAATAAAGAATCAAGAATTCTCAACCTTTTTGCATAAAGATAATGCATAAATAATAATATGCATTAATTAGCAACTATTAAATAAATACTAAATAAATATTGAAATGACTTATTTTAGTTTAGCACTTTTAAAGCAATTGTTAATATTTGGTGCTATGTTAAATTACTTTTTTAGAAAGTTTTGGTTGTATAACATTTAATTTTGGTAATAAAAAGAAGTAATATATAGCAATAAAAATCAATTCGATTATAATAAATAAAAAAAGATTGATTAAAATAACATATAGCACCAAAAAAACTATATAAATTTAACATATTTATTATTAATATTAATAAAAATGTAATTATTATTAAAAATTGAATCAGGTTATTTTTCAATCAAAAAATTCTTGATAACTAAATAAATTAAAAAAATAAAATATAACATTAAGATTATTATTAACAATAGCAATAGCAATTTATATAGCATATTGCAATCAGTTTTTTATATAGAACTCTATACTAAATAAAATGTCATACCTTATAAAATCAATTTTTGTATTTAAAATTAAATATAAAATATATTATATGCTACTAAATTTAACTTAAAATGCATTAAATTCTAATACAATACTGATTTGAACATTTGAGTATCTTTTATTTTATTTTGACCCTATAACCAATATGAACCCATTTTTTTCTCTATTGCCTAACCTTAAGATCCTTTGCTTTGCTTTAGAAATAAACTAACCCAACTTAATCCTATTATTGTGTATTAATAACTAAAAATTTCTTTAGTAGAAATTTTTTATAATAGCAATAATAGAAATTATAATAAACTATATATTATCAAATAATTAGTAAATGTTATAGAAAAATTTTAGCAGCAGATTATTATAAAAACTATTATACCGGTAATTCTTAATACAAACCAACTTAGCTACATTATTATGTATTACAAAGAATGATAGCTTATAAATTTTGTAAAAATAAATAGAACAAACATTAGTATAAATAATTTTTTTAATATGATTAGTTGATATAATGTACATTTGATCTAATTCTATACCTATTTAAGCCCTATTTTACAAGACTATTATGTAATAAACTATTCCAAATTGATTCATCTTTATTTAATTATCTACAATAAATTCTAGTAAAAATATTGAAATAATTAAATTGTAAATCCAGAACTTTGATAAAACTGCACTGATTAATCACCACTATTAATTGTAATTCATAAAATTAATCATCTAAAAACAATATCACTGATTATTAAAACTTAATTACTGCTACCACTTTCTTTGACTTATCTTTTGAATTTGACCTAAAAAAAGCTCCCAGCGCATTAGCAGCCGCATAACTTGTTAAGAAATACAGGTTTTTTATGCATCACACATAAATAACGCACAATTTTTTTTAGAAATTAGACCTTTACCCCGAAATAGCATACTCAAAATAATGCGCATCCCTCAAAATAACGCGCAGGTGCGCGTTATTTCGAGTAAGTACGGTAGAATTTACGACCATTAACTAACTCAATTTTAAACGCATACTGTGTATCACCATAGTAGTTTGTAATTTTTTTTACCAATTTTTTACAATAATTTATGATAGAATAATTTTAATACATACAGTATGCAACGACATTAGTAATACAACCTAACTTAACCACATACTGTAAATCAAATAGAACTTATGACAATTTCAATACTATCTAACTCATAGTTAGCTAATACAGTAAAGTTATTGCTAGTGAAATTATGAAATTATAAGAATACCATCTAACTCTAATACAGTAAGTTATTGCTAGTGAAATGATGAATTAAAAAAAAATAATAAAGAATCTTTAAACAAAGTGGCTTAAAATTCATTTAAGAACGCCCAAACTTTGTTATTTTTGATGAATAAGCATTTGTAAAATAATTCTTTAGCAAACGAGCAAAATTTTAATTTACACGAATACATTTACCGTAAAAAATTGTAACAACTAAAAAAAAAAAAAAAAAAAAACTTACACTAATTTACTATAGAACTACTTATACAAATTCTATCTAATATTTTGATACACAAAAATTAATTTTATTTTATATAGTTTATCTAAGATTTTGACTTTCTTATGATAAAGCTAATTATAATTTGTTTCAACATAAGAAAAATCAACTTACCGAACTTTACCCTTAAAATCTTAAAAGTACTTGAATTATCTAATCAAGTTTATTCATAAATTTACGTCCTGGTTTCGCTTGACAGCGTCGCGCAGTAATATTACCATTAGATTTCACGATACTCTCTGGTAATAATGATACTGAAAATATACGTAAATGCAAGATGAACCCGATAATGCCCGTAAAAATAGGAAAGGAAAGATCTACGATCACGCTGACCAACCAAATACAAGAGTTTGGGAACACGTACGTTCATCACCGACATACCCTTCGTTTCACATCCGTGAAACTTCGTTCCTGGTATCAACGAATTACTATACCGGTATTAATAGAGTAAACCGTTATAACGACAAAGCTCATAGAATCAAGTGGATACGAAATTAAATAGTATAACAAAAAGGAAATCGGCTCTGGTGTAAAATAGAAAATATTTTACCTGACACATACCACAATTGATAATCCAGGCAGAACCCTGAATAAAAAAGTAAAGTTGGTATAACTTGACACGCGTTAACAATCCAGAGGTCATAGCAATAAATAGTAAGGTTGATGTCAAAATTAATGACCAGACAAGGAAATTTCGTAAATAATTCAATAGAATGGTTTTCTTGAAACACATTTTTTATTGCACTAAAAACTATTTTCAATTTATGTACAAATACAGAAATACGAGAAATTATTACTGAATCCGCGACACCACTTACTATACATTATGTATTTCATACTCCATCCTGGTATAAATGACCAAATCTAGTAATTAATATACAGCACAGTATCGATAACCATATCTGGTAACCTATAAATTCCAACAAACATTTCCTAAAAAGTCTACGAATTGACTGTAACACCGGATGTACGCACTGTATATATATTTCACACCTTAACGATAACGATAAGTCAAAAAAAAACAACATAATTAAAATGTATTCCAAACTTTGGTATCTTTCTATACTCATTATTCTTTTTATAAATACAAATCTCGTTACTGTAACATATGGAACGGAAAATAATAATGAATTTATTCAACGAGAACTAGATATAGATAAAAGCGATACACCAAAGAAGATACTTGTTGGATCTATAATTGGAGGTAAGTTTCTGAATATTTATTGTTCATTTATTAATTACAGTATTATCATTATTATTTTACCATTAAAATTATTAATAACTTAAAGGGGGAAGTCATCTCAATCCAATGTTGGAAATTTGCAGGATTTTGATGGATCGCGGGTATAATGTAACTATCTATCAAATGAACAAATATTGTTAATATCTCTTTACTTATCTCTAATTATATTACATAGGTAACCTTAGTAGCTCCTGGAAACTTTACGGCTACATCTACTTTATACCATTCAATTCCACAAATAATTACTGATATGCGTAAGGACGAATATGTACCTCCAGAAGTGAGGAGATTATATTTTAATGAATATAATATTATAAATTATGCTAAAGTAGTAGGGATGTTTACTTACGGATATCCCAAATTCTTTAATGACTATTTGCAAGCTTATAAAGAAATTAAACCTGACTTATTTTTTTGCGATTATATCGTAAATGAGGCTTGCTTTGATCTTGCATGGAAATTAAAAAAGCCTGTAGTTGGGTACACTAGCGGCACTACATGTATGTATTATTTACTTTTTTTTATGTTATTTGCAAGTGATAATTGCTTATCGACCACCCGTTCATTGACCATTCATTTACTATTCATGATTACTCGTTGATAATTCATTGCTTTCTTTTTTATAGATTTTACTCCTCCACCTCCTATTAGATCAGATCCGATGGGAATGGGGAGTTGTCATGTGAGCATGGAAAATGAGACTTTCTACAATCGGTTTATATGCGCAATAGTGCAACCATTGCGAGTTAACAGGGTTTTTCGAGGGTTATTAAATGATATAAATGCTAAAAGAGCTGAAGTCGGTGTTAGTAAATATCATGACTTCAGAGGAAGAACAAATACTTTATCTGGACTTTTAAAGATAATTTAAATAAAATCAATGCTAAAAGAGCTGAAGTCGGTGTTAGTAAATATCATGACTTCAGAGGAAGAACAAATACTTTATTTTTACTTGATAATTTTTTTGGATTTGAGGTGATTTTACATTTTTCAACTAACCTTAAAAAAAGTTTTTAATTCTTTATCTAACTATGTTATCTTAATCATAGGTTCCAACTGCTTGGCCTCCACTTCATCAAGAAATTGGCCCTATTTTACCTGACACATTTCCAAATTTATCTCCTGAACTTGATTTATTTCTTTCTACTCATCCTAGAACAATGTATATTGCTCTTGGATCTAATATGTTTACTACCTCCGAAAATTACGCTACCCTTTTACAAACCGCTCTCGAATTAATTAATCAAAATATTCTTGATGGTGTGATTTGGGCAACTGTAAAATTTAATGAATCAGAATTACCTACTACATTTAATCTTTCTAATGGTGACATTGTACCTATTTCAAATCTTATAAATAATCTACATCCACATATTTATATCATGAAGTATGCACCTCAATTTGCTATACTTTCTCATGAGAATACTAAAGTATTTTTAAGTCATGGTGGTGTAGGTAGTGGTCATGAGTCTATGTATACTGCTACTCCAATGTTAGTACTTCCAATTGCTTTAGATCAACCTGGAAATGCCGAAAGATTGGAGCTTACTGGAATGGCTTTAAAACTTTCAAAACTTGATTTAAAAGTTGATGATATTATATCAAAAGTTGTAAGATTATTAAATGAGGAAAGTTTTAAAATGAATGCAAAAAGAATGCAAGTTTTGGCAAAATTTAATAGTAAAAGAAAATATAGAGGCGCTGATTTAATCGAAATGGTGTTGAATTTGGCAAAACATGATAGTAGCAGAAATGAAAATGGTGAACTAGAAGTTGACATTGAAACCTTGTTAAGAAGTTGGATCACTCCTGATTCAAGAATGGGATTTATTAGAGGAAATTATTTAGATGTCTTTGGTGCTGTTTTGATTATTGCTTTAGTATTGTTGATTAGTCTTGGATATGGTTTTTACAAGGCTGCATTATTCGGTTTCAGAAAATGGTCTCTCAGAAGTAGGGAATCGCACCAAAGATTATCAAAGACTAAAAATGAATGAATATTCATACTTTTAATTATTAATTTGTGTATATCATATCTATGAACTATTGTTAAAATAAAACTTATTATATAACCGCATTTCTTAGCGTCGAAAAGAGTAGATGCGTTCATAAAAAAATTAAAAGCATACAGTATATAATTTAATGAGTACATTTTATAATTAACCACTTATCATAAAAAGCTGAAAATATTTAAATTTGAGATGTATTTAAACTTTAGGATCTAACAGAATCGGCAGTAATGTAATAGATTTGTTCAATTTTCAAATTCTCCAGCGCTAATCAGGATAAATCCTTTTTCAAGGGTCAAAAATTTTAATTTGCGTGGGCTGATACAGCATTCGCTATCTTTTATTCTACACAAAATAAATATTTAGAACGGAACATTAATAAAATTAACAATATGATATACCGGTAGTCCTATAAGAAAAATGTACCGTATAGGCACGGGCCTATAATAAAGATTTCCCGGTCCTACCACAGCAATGTAAGCTACTAATAATAATTATGTATTATATAATTTATTAATAACGACATTAAAAATTGTGCATTTTATCAATGACAATAATAATTATACGACAGGGTGAAACCTGAGTTGCAAAAAAGTAAAACCTGTGTTTATCATTCATATCATGTAAAACCTGAGATGCATAGGTAAAATCTGAGTTTAATAAACATAGCTGCATGAATCTGCGTTTCATTAGGTAAAATCTGGGGTTTTTTTTATTACATAAATAAAACCTGAGTTTTTAAAGTAAAACCTGGGTTTTTAAAGTAAAACCTGCTTTACAGTTATAAGTTTTTTAAAACTTTGATCAAGGATATCTCTGCAACCACTTAATCAAACTTGATAAAAATTTTTTTATTTGAACTATATGAATTCATATAATTCAAATAAAAAAATTTTCATCGAATTTGATCAGGGTTGCTAAGATACCTTCGCTCAAAGTTTTATCAAAATTTAAAACGTCTATTAAATAGAATAGTAGCTACGCCAAAATTTTTGACAAAACTTTGAGCGAAGGTATCTTAGCAACTACCTGATCAAATCCGATGAATTTTTTTTATTTGAATTATATGAATTCATATAGTTCAAATAAAAAAATTTTCATCGAATTTGATTAGGTAGTTGCAGAGATATCTTTGATCAAAGTTTTAGAGAATTTCAAAACGCGTATCACATGACAGATACGTTT
>QKWP01000560.1:22683-60401 GCA_003550325.1 Gigaspora rosea
ATTTGATCAGGTAGTTGCTAAGATACCTTCGCTCAAAGTTTTGTCAAAAATTTTGGCGTAGCTACTATTCTATTTAATAGACGTTTTAAATTTTGATAAAACTTTGAGCGAAGGTATCTTAGCAACCACCTGATCAAATTCGATGAAATTTTTTTTATTTGAATTATATGAATTCATATAGTTCAAATAAAAAAATTTTTATCAAATTTGATTAAGTGGTTGCAGAGATATCCTTGATCAAAGTTTTAAAAAACGTAAAACTGTAAAGCAGGTTTTACTTTAAAAACCCAGGTTTTACTTTAAAAACTCAGGTTTTATTTATGTAATAAAAAAAAACCCAGATTTTACCTAATGAAACGCGGATTCATGCAGCTATGTTTATTAAACTCGGATTTTACCTATGCATCTCAGGTTTTACATTTTTTTTTTTTTAACTTTAGAGGCCGGGTACTATGGCTGGGATTTTTATTATGAGTAATTAGGACGTAATATTTATTACATGAATGAGGATACAACTAGCCACACATGCACTTTTGGTGCCTAGTTTAAGTAGTCCGCCCGAAGGTTCTACACTAGCTGCCATACCTACAACCCAACTACGGGAATTGCCTATTTAAACCCTCTGGTTCACACTCTTCCTATTACTACCCGTTGCACTGCACAAGCGCAGATATTAAGGGGCCCCAACTCTTTTAGATAAATCATCTGCCTAAGGGCTACTTTACCCTCGCACCAAATGCCTACCGTTGTCTTCTGTGTCCCATTCCACTTCGGATACGGATTTAGCGACAAAGTCGCCTGCCCTTATTAGGTTCATTCCGATCCCAGCCACCCACCTTCTTTTGGTAGTGCTGTTGTAGATCTTCACTATTACCTTCTAATTCGGGACTTGCCAAACAGGTTTCCATTTCTCCGGTTCCCTGGATTTTACAGTATAACGATAACACCATTGCGCCGTAGCTCCCATTCAAGATGGTGGAACCAAGGTAACAGGTTTTTGCAACCCAACCGATCTGAGCCACATGGTTACTGAACACAGGCCTATTGTTCAAAGTGTTAACAGTGGGATTCGAACTGTCAACCTGCCACTTGGGGGGTGACACCTTGACCACTTCTCTAAGGCGCCACACCCTATCTCAGGTTTTATATGATATGAATGATAAACACAGGTTTTACTTTTTTGCAACTCAGGTTTCACCCTGTTGTATAATTATTATTAATTACATTGATATTTGTATTGATCTTTTTATTAATATGTATAGATAATTCTTGATTGTTCATGGTTCTTTTTTTTTAATTCATTATATTCAGATCGATCTTTATCGTCTTGTATTACATATTTTCTTCTTTGACACTTTGTTGATACACAAGAATATGGCTTTGTGACTTGTGAAATTCATTATAAGAATGTCTAAATATACTAAAAAATTTAGATTTTAAGGCTCTTTGTATTGGTGTAACAGGAACTGCACATTCCTAAACAAGATAGGAATAATTTGAAGATGCAAGTTTGTTATATTGAAAATTTTACAAAATAATCTGTGTTACCTACCAGCTAAGTATAGGGTCATGAAAAAACATGAAAAAAAGTAAATTTATAAAAAAAATTGTGTAATTATCTTCTTATTAGATTTGGAATATACAAAATACCTGACCAGATTCCTGGCATTGCTAAAAAGCAAGCATATATTTATTCATTTTATTCACTTTTTATTCATTATATATATTTTTTTAAATTTTTATTTTTTCATTTTATTATTATTATTATTATTATTATTATTATTATTATTATTATTATTATTTATTATTATTATTATATTATTATTATTATTATTATTATTATTATTATTATTATTATTATTATTATTATTATTATTATTTATTATTATTATTATTTCTAAATTTTTTTACTTGCTTTTTTTTTAATAATTGTTAAATGGATACAGATTCTAAAATGACAATTCAGAACTAACATAAATTCTGAAATAACATGGAACAAGAATACATAAACTACTTTTTGTCATTATTAACAGATCGCAATTTATTTAGATACATTAATTTGTTTTATTGAATTTTTTATTTAATATATATTTAATAATATCAGATTCACTCAGTTTTTATTAACTCACAAATAATTACTTCACTTAAAACTTAATTCGCAGAGAATTAATTTCAGGCAAAGGTATATTGCAATCGATTAATTCATGGGCAAGTCTGTTTTATATAAGTTATTTCACC
Organism: Gigaspora rosea; assembly: GCA_003550325.1. NCBI lineage: Eukaryota > Fungi > Glomeromycota > Glomeromycetes > Diversisporales > Gigasporaceae > Gigaspora > Gigaspora rosea. The sequence continues at coordinate 24,922 of QKWP01000560.1, forward strand.
AAATGCTAATTTCGCAGACAAATTAATCTAGTCATTGTCGTTAGAATTAAGTTTAGGTTTAAGGTGCAATTTACAAAAAAATTGTCAGTACAATATATTGAATCAATTTTTTGTAATATAATCTTGTTTATAAGATAATTATCTATGAACTAAGTTTCAACAAGCATTTTCAGAGAAATAATACGGATGTAGATTCATTTATTTATTATTTGTTGATTGTTTTATTTTTATTTCAAAAGAATCAACAATATAATTTAGTTCACAATAAATGAGGCTTTACCCTTTGAAAATTAATTTATTACAATATTAATTATATTATCCCTTAGATTGTAGTAGAACACAGGCAAATTTGCCTGCGTTTTTGCGCTTTTTTAGCTCTGATTTACTTTTTTAAAATACTAAAATAATTAAATAAAACTTTGTACAATTATATTTGAAAATAAGGATTACTTTTTTGCAAAATTAGTTTTTATATTATAAGAAATTAAAGCGTCGCTAAGCGTCATTGAGTGTCATTGCACATCAATTTCGCATATTACTATTACTTAATACAGTTATTACAAAATTTCCTTATTAAGTTCTAATTTTCAAACTAATTTCTATTAAAACCTATTTTATAACAGTACAATTATATTTGAAAATAAGGATTACTTTTTTGCAAAATTAGTTTTTATATTATAAGAAATTAAATTATAGTTACATATAAGCTGAAAATAGATAATTTTAAGAAAAAATTTTTTTAAAAAATTTTATTACAATTTTTCTGAGATCTTATTTAGTTTTAGTTTTAGAACTATAGTTCTTAAGACAATATTGTAGTTTATATAAAGGATGACAACTTTCATTATTGCAACTTTAATGATTTACTTGTAAAAATTAAGACTTGTATTAGAAGTAAAGATTTTTTTTATAGACGGGAACATATAAAATTTGAAAAAATCTAAAGAAAAATTTTAATAGTAAAAATGCCAATACAAGAACTTTAAACATTTATTATATTAAAGTTTTCTAATGATTTTAAAAAAATTTTATAACAAAGTTACTAAAACAAAACTTAAAGAATATTTTTTACTTAGAAAAGATATGGCTAAAATCAATATTTAAAATTTTATTAAAAATTTTAAAATACGCAGGCAAATTTGCCTGTTTTACAATCTAAGGGATAGTTAATGGATGCACAGCAACCAATAGTAGTTTATTGGCAGGCGAAAGACCTGAAGGAACACAGGGTGATCATTTTTACATGAAATCAAAAAAGCACCTGGCTTTGAATTTAATTTGCTAACCTGGACCACGAAGGGGCTTAGGTTGCAAGCGCATTAAATTCAAAGTCAAATGCACTATTATCAGATTGAAACATCTGGTAACAGGTTTATTTTTCTTTTTCTTTATAACCAAAGGTATTATGATCCAGATAATCCTTAGTCTATAAATATTACTTATCTATCTGCTTAAAGTTAACTATATGGATATTCATATTCAATCTGAATCATCAGATCCATTCAAATTAGCAGATTACGAATTGAAACAATACAATAAACAGAAAATAATCACAACCTGATCCTGCCCAACACTTTCACATAATTAATTAACAAATTCTATATTCATATTCATAAACAGGCATTCCACTAATTTACTTATTTAAATCACTTGCTTGTATAACTTATTTATACAGTTTAAATTACTTTTGAGAAGATTTTGCTACCAAAAACCACTATAAAAAAACTATTACCAACTTCAAAAAAAAACATCTATAAACACTACACAAAAAAATAAAAAATAATCATTAACCCCAAAACTTCACTTAAAAAGAGATTATTTTTACTATTTTCATAGTGATAGTTGCATATAAACTAACTATATATAAACTCTAAATGCTGAAATAATTGACAAAAAAAAAAAAAGAAGAAATTGAGACATTACATATAAGATCAAAATCTAGATAACTTTGTGCATACCATTAAACGTTCTAATAATGCAAAAACTTAAGCTAATAATAATCTTATCTACATAATCTGAGTATTACAGTTAAAACATTAATAGCTTCAAGTTATTTCTATGAGCTAAAAATCGAATCATCTTAATAAAGGTCAAGATAGTAAGATAGAATTCAATTAATTTTTTTTAAAAGATTAAAAGATATAAATATTTTCTAAATCTAATATAGTAGAAAACCTTTGCTAGATATTACCTTTTTCAACAGTTTCTAAAAAATTTTTATATACAAATCTTATGGTGTAATATGAAACTTTTATTGTAGTATTCTAAACAGAATTTTATATATTCTATATTGATAAGATTAGAAATAACGTAGTATCAAAACAAACTGATAATATAATAAGTTGGAATAAGAGTTAGCATTAAAGTAAAGGTAAGTAAAAAATTGCAAAGAATCTTTACTCCAAAATTTCGCAATAAATTTTTTTTGTTAAAATATGAAAGAAGTTTTATAAGCAAAATTATAAGTTACTTATATTTTTAAAAAATGCCTCTATTTTCTTCAATTTTATATTACATTAGATCTTTGATCTGATAATTAATAATTCTATAGAAAATATTTATAAACTTTGTATATCATACTAAAAGTTTTCTACTATAATAGATTTAGAAAATATTTATAGTTTTACCTGTAACCAAATCATTTAAATTTAAAAAAATGTTGAACTTATTAATAATGTTTAACATGCCCAATATCAAATTATACCTGGTGGAGAAGCTGTCACATGATCATGTACTAGTTAAAATAATAAAAATATAATACAAAATTTAATTTAATACAAAATAATACAAAGTCTATCTATAATTCCAAAGGATTAAATTTCTTTAGTTAGCACCAAACCAATCAACAATGAAAGTTTGATATTTTATTTTTTATAAATAAAAATTAGCTTTAACTTATAAAAAAAATAAAAAAAAACTAAACTTTAAACAGTGATAAGTTTTTGACCTAATAAAGTTTAGAATTTTTAAATAATAGAAAAGACCCTTGGGTGCCTCACAAGCCATCTATTGTTAGTACTTTGTAGTAAAAGACTATGCCCTGAAAACCATTCCAACAGATTATTCCAACCAATGGCCTTAAAACAGTCTTCTCCAGACAAATCATATAAGTTTGCTGTACTACTACTATGTGGATCCAAGAATACTTAGAGGCAGTATTAATATGGACTAGGTGCAAAAAAGGGGACCAAATTGACAATTTTTTTAAAAGTAATTTTTTTATATAAATTAATTTAGAATGATATTAGAATCCTTTTTTACTTAAAATATAAGTAGTTGTTATATTAATAAAAGTTTTGCAGTATAGCTCTTTAAAATTTGCATTTTCTTATAAGTTATTATAAGATTTACAATACAAAAATTGATTTTTTAAAGATTGTTTGTTTTGTCAATTTGATCCCTTTTTTTAGTACCTAGCCCATATATTAATGAGAGATTATACAGAAGATCTTACTTATCTTTTAATAATAACATATTAGCAAATATAGGCAACTACAGTAATTAAAATTTTTAGTTATTTACTTATCTATTTTCATGTGCCAATACATGTGGAATTAGCCTATCTGCTTGCCTGATTGAAATCAATAGCTGTACTTCTGGGCTCGACCAGATTATTCCTGGGTCAAATCCTGCTTAGCCATGTTTTCAAAATATTGACTTCTGTTAACATAAGTAAAATGATACAAATCTGATCAAAAATTTTGCTATAAAAATTGTACCCAAAAAAGTATTTTGCAAAAATCAGCATAGTGGTACTGGTATTAACTCATATGTAAATTAAAATTACATAGATTCTTACATTCTTGACCTATACAATAAATAAAAAAAAGATGACTATAATACCTTTTAAATCAGAAAAAAATATAGTGCTCCAAAAGTTGAATGATCCACATTCTATATAATTATACTGGTAAAGACATATAAAGATCATCATGACATAGGTTGAAGGGAGAACTAATTAAAAACCAGATTTGGGTAAAATAAACAGGATCTATACAAGAAAAAGTGCACTCCAACAATTACACAATTCCATTTCAATAAACAGAATACACCCAACATTTTTATTTTTCATCATATTATAATTTACAAGTTCTGCTAGTCACATTTGTAAACAGATATAATGCTCTTATATGCTAATGATCTCATGTTTGTAAAACTGGTTTTACTAAATTTGCACATTAGCTAATACTATTAACTATTTATAGCAAAAAAACCCTAAAAAAAAAAATTTGCTATTTTACAAATTTAAAAGCATTGTATATAGTCTATTGCTCTTGCTCTTGCTCTTACTTAAGCTTGAGCTAAACTGAGCAATGCTGAGCAATGCAGTGCAGCACAGCCTATAAAGTAGTAAAAATAAGTAAATACATGCAAATTTTTTTATTTGTGTAAAAATTAATAGTTCATTATAAAAATATTATATATGCTTTTATTATATTTTCTATTCCTTCAAGTTTGTATTAATAATTATTTCTAAATATATAGTTTAGCACTGCTATATTACTTTTCTTCATCCATATTTTGTATATATATTACTAGAATAATAAGATTTGTAATATAATTTTTACAATAATCAGTAAACAGAATTTTACATCCTAATTCAACCTACTACAATGTGCTACTAGGATTTTTTGCAATAGAAATAACAAAATTCTAATGCAAACCATCTCAACCTTAACCACTGTATTTTATATTAATAAACAAGTTCTATAATATAATTTTTAACAATAACTCAAAAAGCCTTTAACTGTATACTGTGTTTTACTGGAATAGTAAATAAGTTTTGCAATAGAATTTATATAGTAATTCATGATTATTCCAATACAAACTAACTCAATCTTACTACTAGAATAACAAAATAGGATGCTTTACAGTAATAACTAAACCTTGACTAGATTTTATGTGTACTAGAATAGTGAGTAGATTTTGTAATAGAACTTTTTACAGTAATACCAATGCAAGCTAATTTAACTTTAATTATATACTATGATCTCTGGAATAGTAAGCAAGATCCATACTAATTTTTTATATTATTTCATAATAGAGATCACAATATTTTAATGTACTGCCACTATTAAAGTTCTGTAAAGTAAAGGTTTTTTATTTTAATAGCCATTCTATCTTATTTTTAGTGTATCAGGGTGTGTTGAATATAGCCTGAATTTGCATGAGGAGAGAGCATCTTCCTGCTTTGCAAATACAAGGTAGAAATTTTGATCATCATATTAATATAATTGCTATCAAAATAGTAAGTCTTTGTAAAGCAGAATCTTTTTTGATTTTTAATATTTGTCATATCTAATTTTAGTGCAGTGAGAATGCATCAAGTGTACCCAGATTTGCATGAGGAGAGCACCTTCCTGCTTTGTGAACACAAAGCAAATTTTTAATTATATTCTATAATTGGAATTTTTAATTTGTATTCTAAATGCAGGGAGATACTCTACTTATACAAATCCGGTCTACAATCAATGCACCCTCAAAGTACTAAATAAGGTAAAGTACAGTCGGACCTCCATAAATGCAACCCCCATAAATGCAATACCTCCCTAAATGCACATTTTTTTCTATTCCATAAGATGTTATTAGTGCTAAATGCATGTTCTATATTCTGTAAATGCACGTTCTTTTGAATAACATTTTATATTACACTAATCTCCCTAAATGCACATAGCCAATCAAATTTTAGTATTTAAGATAGGTTATACAGTTTTAGTAGAAGTTACACAAACTTGATGATCAAATTTTTAAAGCTGCAATTTAATTGGCTCATTTTAAATGCAAACCTCCCTAAATGCATGTTGTAGGCTTGTTCCTACAAGTTGAATTTATGGAGAGTTGATTGTAGTTGTTAAAAATTGAAAAAGACTCTGCTTTTTTGTAATGATTAATAGAAATTTAATACAAATTTGAGATTTTTTTTAGATTTTTTTTACCAGAATTTTTACAATAATTCACAATAGATATCATGATAATTTTAATATAAACTGACTTAAATACATACTGTGTCCACCAGAATAGAAGGTAGTAACTTATGATAAAATTATAATAATTTTAATACAAAGCTAATATAATCTTAATTACATACTATATAACAAATTTTTTTGCAATAGAAATCTTTTTTAATTGATCAAAATATTTAAGGTAAGCAATTAATCTATTTTGTTTATTAACCTAATGATCATTTATTAACTGAAGCTAATAATTTTTATAAGGGATATATTCACTTTAGTTTAGTTGTTAAGTTTACAACAATTTAGTATTCGAATTATTTAAGTTATTCAAAATAATGTTACTAATTTATTTAAGGGGTTTGCTTTTCGTATTTATACAAATCACATCATATTATAAGACATAATAACCAAAATTAAGCACTTTTATAAAAAAGAAATGTTTAATTTCAGATTGGATATGGTATTAATTATTCATCTTTAATTTTTTTTATCTGTATTATATTCATATCTAACAATCATTTGAGTGTAACAAAATAAAAATCTGGAAGTGAAATTTAAGTTTCTTAATAACAAATTTAGTTCTATGAGAATTGTAATTCGCTATATCTGATATGTATTACTAGATTTCAATATTGTATATTTTTTTAGTGTTTTTATAGTAACAATATTTGGTTATTGTTATAGAGAATAATAGAAATAATAAAATGACCAGGAATTGATTGTATTATAATTATGAGCTAATTCATTAAAGTGAGAACTTGAATTTACTTTTTGTTACTTTACTATATAGATAGGCAAAGTAATTTACGCAAAAAGCTAAATCACTATACAACAATTATTACTAATATACTTACATGTGTGTGAAGTGATTTTTCATAACAAGTAATTTTCTTGCCCATTTCTGATTCTTCAGCATCAATGCAAGTTAACCACATACAGTATTTACAAAAATAATGAGCTCTGTAATAGAATTTTTTATAGCAATTTATAGTAGAAATCACAATTAGTGCTTAGAAATAATTTTTAGCGCTTGGTGTTACTCTAAATTACTTTTCTGGTAAAATTTAGTTGTATTAATGTTTATTTTTGGTAATTGATTTTCTTTGACTTAACTTTTTTGGAAATTTTAGGTTTTACAAATTTCAACCGATTGTAGTCTATACTCTATTCTCGTGCTTGCGCTTAAGAGCAGTGCATGCGAAGTGCTGCGCAAGCTCAAGCGCTCTCAAAATTTTTCACTTATCGAACATTGGTTGTATATATAGAATAAATTGCAATTAAAAAGGAGGTCCAATGTTTCTAAAATGCACAAATAAAATAATGCATATCTTAATTACTAACCTTAATTGGTAAAAAATATAAAATAATTGCAAAATAAATAATAATTATAAAGGAAATCCATTATTATTAAAATGCATAAATAAATTAACAAAAATATTGTATAATTACCAAATATAAAACTACTACCTAACCTTTTATAGATAAAAATTAATTATTATAATTTAGTATAAAAAGCGCAATAATCGATAAAAATGCTATTCATTCATATGATGTACTATTTTTTTCACCTATTAATATTTTAAAACATGCACGCCTCATGAACATTAACACTATGAAATTACCAAAAGTAGAGTTCCAATCCATAGACATCTAGTGTTGTATTATTTTTCTTTTGTGTAATTCTGCCCCGTACATAGTTAGGGTATTTTGCCCTGAACAATGTTTTCTTTTTTAGGTAGTAGCTTTGGACCCCAGATCTAAGTTTTGGGCCACGAACAATGGTTTGGAACCATAGATCCTGGTCTAGTTCGAAGCTTAAGATAGTGATCTTGAACTATTATAGATTAAAAATGTATAAATAAAATACTTGAGTAAATAAAAAGGAATAATTCATTTAGCTCAAACAAAACAATTTCGTAGTCTCACCAATAAACAATAACCCAATCTAATCTTAAAAATTTTATTTATCCCAATTTAGTATAAATATATACCATCCTACTTTGCATCTGGAATTTCAGCCAATTCTGAATTAGCCATCTAGCCCAAATTCAGATTAAGATTGTTAACCTTAAACTTTCGCAGCACATACATAACTATTCTCACACTCTTAAGACCTACTCATTATATAGGGATTGGAACCGTTTAACCATTTAAAAATTGCTCTATAGTTCCAGGTTAGTTGTGAGCCAGAATTATTTTAATGCCAGCCAAATTAAACGATTAAACGATTAAAATGATTAAGAAAAATTTTAAGCAGTTCCAATCCCTACATTGTTATACTAAATGCACTCAGATATCTGAATTAAAAAAACAGATATCCAGTATTATACTCAATTTTTTTGTTTCATTTTTTTTATTATTTTCTTTTATTTTTTGAATTCCTTATTTTGATATAGTTTGTGATACAATTAGGTAATTAAAGCTTCAATTGAGTGATTTAATTTCAAGTGAGTAATTAAAACTCCAATCAAATGATTAAAGCTTCAATCGTAAAATTGAAGCTCCAAGTAGGTAATTAAACTCTAATTGAGAGATTGAAGCTCCAATAGAAATTGGAACTGTTTAACTGTTTAAAAATTGCTCTATAGTTCTGGGCAAAATTATATTGGTCGTGAGCCAGAATTATTTTAATGCTGGCCAAATTAAATGGTTAAACAGTTAAACAATTAAACGGTTAGAAAAAATTTTAGGTGGTTCCAATCCATAAGCTCCAAGCGAAGGATTAAAAATCCCACAGGAATTAAAGATATATAATGGTGTAGTTTTAGTCTGCGAAGGAAAGAAAGATTATTAAAACAACTGTGAATAGTATTTAGTATTATTATAATAATCTGATGTATAAAATTTTCTAATAAAGAGAAACCTATAACCTGTAATTATATGTATTAGTTTATTGATTTAAACCATTTAACCTTAACCACAATTTGTTCACGATCAAAGCTAAATTGGTCCAAAACTCTATAAGCTTTCCCATTGGTTGTAACACTAAATATAGCTTATCGGATAAATGGATGAAGAATTGATCTGAATTGAAACTCTACTCTTAACAAATTACTTAAAGACAAGAAAACAAAATTGAAAAAACCAAAATACAAAGAACCTATTCATACCCATAATCGTGATTATTTTTATTCATGCTTAACATTATACCACGAATTTCAAAATTAGTCAGAACCCAATCACTTAAGATTAAACCAAAATTTCAGCAAAAACTATTAGAACGAGATCAAATTTCATTATTACACTAAAACGAAAAGAATTGCAACACATTAAAATAGGAATCAAAAGTTAAGTTACATATTAGCATTTTAGAATGACAACAATAAAAAAAAATATAGGTAACTAAACTCCTAGTGCATGGACAGGCGCATGACTTGTTATCCAATGCAAACTAATCTACATTTTTGTAATTACTAAATAGCAAGTTTTATAACAGAATTTTTTACACTAAATCATGATAAGAATTATGAAATTTCAATACAAGCTGACTCATTGTATATTATATATTAGTGAATAAGAGATAGAAATTATAATAATTCCAATAAAACTAAATTAACCCAACTATATGTTACTAGAATAATAAAATAAAGCTTGTACCAAATTTTTTCTATAACTCACTATAGAAATCATGCAATTTTAATGCAAACTATATTATCCTTAACTACATACTGTGTAGATAGCAAGTAAGTTTCATAACAAGATTTTTTATGATATTTTAATGCAAACTAATTCAACTATATGCTTCATTCACCAGAATGGTAAGTATGTTTTGTGACAGAATTTTTATGATGGAAATCACATAATTCTGATACAAACTAAATTAACACATACTATAATCACTGGAATACGAGTTCTGTACTAGAATTTTTTATAGTAGCTCATAGTTAGAAATTATAATAAGACCATTTAAATTATAATTTCGTTTAATTCTCTTATGAAGCTTTAACACAGTGAAGAAGGGGTCAATTTAAACAAACATTATGTTATATTTCAAAAATAATCACACTATTATTGGTTGGCTTATAAGCATGACTTATTGGAATCTCAGACATAATGAACATTCTGATTGGCCTGTTTAATTTAAAAGGGGAGCTTTTGAAAATAGAGTGGGGAGAACATTAAACGAAATTTGTAATTTCAAACAGTCTAAGTATAATTTAACTAAATACTGTATGTACCGCAATGGTTAGTAAAATCTATTATTGTTAAAAAAAATTATTAACTAAGATGTGTGGCGCGAAGCACTACTCATAGCACTAGTATAAAAAATAATTTGAGCAAAGGTTTAATAAGTAATTTGAACAAAAATTTAGTAAGTAATTTAAGCTATCACATTACTTTAGCTTATTTAATTCACAAGACTCACCACATTAGCTTGACTCTTTACCTTGTTCTACTTATTAAAATTACTAGCTTCTGTAACTTACTTATAACTTACAATTTAAATTGCATTTACTACCAAAAATCACTGTAGAAACTATACTATCTTTGAAAAAACGTTTATAAACACTGTGCAAGAATAATAAAAAATAATCATTAACTCCAAAACTTCACCTAAAAGAGATTACTTTACTATTCTCATAGTCCTAGTCACATATTAACAATATATAAACTCTATATACTAAAATAATTGACCAAAAAAAAGAAAATTGAGATATTACATATAAGTCTAAATCTAGATAACTTTGTACATACCACTAAACTTCCTAATAATACAAAAACTCTTATTTAGATAATCTGAGTATTATATTTAAAATATTAATAACAAAATTATTTCCATGAGCTAAAGATTGAATCATCTTAATAAAGGTCGAGATAAAGATAGAATTCAATTTAATTTTTTATTAAAAGCTTAAAAGATAGCAAATAGTTCACTTAATTTTATTCTCCTATTAAACTCTTGATGAATTCAAATTTATTAATAATAAACATAATATTTATTACATTCTCTAATTTTATGTGATAAATACTTTTGTATATTTGTTAACACATAATCTTCTTTATCAAAAGTTTTTTCATTATACTTTAATTCTATATAATTTGTAAATTTGTTATCAACTGAAAATAGTTAACTGATCAGGCAAATCCTATCTATAATAGTCACTTTCACATTAACTCCTACTTATATTATAAAACCAAGCTCTATAACAAATTGCAGCATGGAAAGATACTACAATACACAGAAAAGTTTGGATATGGAACTACATGAACCTGCATGTAAATCTATATGAGACAATGTATAAGAAACCACATTTACAGCATGTAATAGGGCACAGATTCCATACAATAGTGCATGTACTAATATGCAATTTTATGTGTTTCCTCATGCATTGTCTTGTGCATATTTACGTGCAGGTAATATATAATATATATCCACATCCATATAACATTTATATATATTATTTTATTAACTAAAATTTTATAATTTTATTAACTAAATTTTATAAATTTTATTAGCTAAAATTCATATTTTATTAAGAATATTACTAACGATAACTAGTGGTAACTGTCACCACCCTTTTGTATAACTAAAAAATTTTAATTTATTTTAATAACTAATTATACAATGCAATCATTATGTGATTAATCATATTATAAACACGGCATACTTTTTTACATCATTTTTATGTAATATGACTACAATACATATTTATTAAAAATTTAAGGAAACAAATACATCATGCTTTGATTAAACTTAGCAACACCAATGAGTGTAAGTGAAGCAAACACTATAGTCGCTTATTACAGCTATCACCTTTGCACCACTCTATTTTTTTAGATCCCTAGCATGAACAGCTATATCCAAACCCTTACCCTAATTCTAACTAAGTCCCAACTAATGACCAGCCAAACAACATTTTAACAGCATACGACAAACAAAGGCAGAATGATACACAATGGCCACATACACCAAATAATCTCATTATAGAAAAGAAGTATTAGTCAGCATGTGCACTACATAATGAAGAACAACAAAATAAATAGAAAGCTTAACTTTATAATTATATCAGAAAACACCAAAACAACAAAAAAAGTGCCAATATAATGCAACAAATCTTGATACCAACAATGAAAGCATTTCAATTAACAGCAGCAAAAAGAAAAACATAAATGACAGTGAATGATTAATACCTGAAAAGAAGAGTTAATACTGCATTAGTATGAAAAATGAAACTGAAAACAAGAAACGAAATACTTAGCTGTACGCATAAGAAGCACTAACCTGTGCCAAAGAAGTACCAAATTTGACAATGCCAATGATAAAAGAAAGACATATAGCAAAGAAAAAATGTGTTACAAGAATTACTGAATTAGGCACACCAGACGCGAAAGAAAAACACAAAACTTGATAGCATAAACTGCGTTACAAGGAGAAAACGATACCAGAAATGAGGAGAAAACACCTAACTAGATAATTCAACAACGTAGAAAGCATATTGCAAGGAATACCAAATGGACAACACCAATGACGAACAACTAAAATGGACAAACGATCTGAACTAGTAATAAAAAAATAAAAAATTATGTTAATAATAACTAAAAAAAAAATAAATAAATAAAAAAAAACCTGAAAAAAAGAATAGCAGATCTTTTTATACTGCTGTGTAACCAGTGGTAATCATTACAACTGGTTATTTTAATTATTTTTCTTTTATTAATTAACTTTTATTATTTTATTAATTATCTTTATAATACAAATACTTTAATTTAATAATTGCCAAATAAGAAAATACTTCTAATCACTAAAATTACTAACTTAAAAATAAACTAGCAACTAATAATATCAAAAAAAAACAAAGTAAAGCAATAGTACCAAAATGAAAGGTTCAAAAAAAACTGAAATGACTACTCTAGAAATAACTCTAATAGTGACAACTCCGATTATGCCAACTCCAATGGCAATAACTCAAGAGAAATGCTAAAATGCAAAAATATACAGAAAGTAAAGAAAAAATTAAGAGTAATAAAAAAACAAAGTTGTTATACTTCTAAAAATGATTAAAAACATACTTCAAAAACGATAATGATTCCAAAAGTGCAACTTTCAAAGCAATAACTCCAAAGGATAGTTTCAAAAACAATGACAATAACTAAAAAAAATTATATAAAAATTAGTTAGTTGTAAAAAAAAATTATAAAACAATAAAAAAATTATAAAAAATTATAAGTATAAAAAAAAACAAATAATCAAATATTTATTTACTTACAAATCGAATATAATTTTTGCATGTCAATACATAGAAATTATTATTGTTAAGTGCAAAAAAAAAACAAAAAAACAAAAATATAATATTTATTTACTCACAAAATAAATGTTTTTGTATACGTCATTGTACAGAAATTATAATCATTAAGAATATTAACGGTCATCACATTAATGCATGGAATTATAATCTTTATTATGTTAGTACATGGAATTATGATCATTGAGGATCTTAATGATTGTGACAATTGTGATATCATGCACAAAAATTATGATTGTTAAGAATCTTAATGATTATAATAATCATTACATTACATTAAAATTAATCGTTAAGGAATCTGATCGTGACGTGACGACAGTGCACTGAAATTATAATCATAAAGAATCATAACGATTATGCACATTAGAGTATGAAAATTATAATCATAATCGTTAAGAACCTTAACGATTGTGCACGTCAGTGCGCAAAAATTATTAACGTTAAGAACCTTAACGATTGTGCACGATAGTGCATGAAAATTATAATCATTAAGAATCTTGAATGTAGATCATTTTTAATAGTAATTATGTTGTGATTATATAAAATCAGGTGATCAACCAATTACAATTGTAACAACATAAATTCAACCAATCAGAATTAATCATTTTTGTGTAACTAAGGAAGATTTGAGCAAACTTAGGAAAACTTTACGACATATAGAAGTATAATTTTTCAAATACTATATTTATTAAAATTTTACTATTATAAAAAGAGTATTTTGTACTATATATTATAAAATTTTTGGATAAATTAATAACAACTGTAAAAAGTTTTATTTATAGCACATTTTATTTTCTATATAAATCTTATTGTACCACTAAAAATCATATGATAAATGATCTATGTTCACCCTACCCTTAATGATTGTGCACGTTAGTGCACAGAAATTATGTGATCATTAAGATTAAGGCCGTTCGAAGTTGATTCTTTGGTTAACATCACTTTTCCAGGACTCTCGGGAGGGGGGAGGGGGGTAAAATGAAACAAACATATGAAAGAACATATAAAAATGAACAAAGATGGGCCAATTTCATTGGTTGATATAAATCAGGTGACTGGTGAGAGTCATCCAGCGTTTTGATTGGCTGTTCGTTTTTGGGGGAGGTTGGGGGAGACTTCAGCTGGGGGGTTGATGTTAACCAAAAAATTAACTTCAAACGGCCTAATGCACGTCAATATATGGATATAATATTATGCACGATGATGCACAGATTTCAATTTTTCGTGTGACAACGTGTATTAAATTTTATGGACGATCAGTTTCCGTGCAGTTTCCGTGCAGTGATTATGAAACCCGTGCTTACCCTCATACAATTTCGTATTTATGCATGCATTTCCGTGTATCGAGTTTTCATAGGGCGGGAAACCGTCAGCCAATGCCATGGATTAAATACGCAACATCTTACGTTGATACCCAAATAACATCTTGTCTATTTCTGAGACTATATCCTTTCACTTCGATTATACATAAATCATATCTATCATCGCAAATCAATAAAGACTTATCCCGGTATATCAGACCAAATCATTCAAATTTAAAAAAAAGTTGAACTTATTAGTAATGTTTAACATGCCCGATATTAAATCATATCTGGCGGCGAAGCCGCCACATGATCATGTGCTAGTTTAATTACAAGCACAAATAAGTAAATCCGGCCATTTATAATTTACAGATGACGTAGCTTAAGCGAACCTAACAAACAAAATCTGGTCTATTACTTCCCAGTAAGTCCTACGCTACGTTCTGGACACTAATTGGGCCGGAGCGTAGCGAAGGTCCCTTAGTGTTTACGCGCAGTAATACAAAAATTACGTTTTTGATGCATTACGCCACCAGGATTTACTTTTTTGATGTATCTACACAATCTGGAAATTAAATTTTAAACTCAATAATTTTTTGATCAGATTGAACTTTGCATGCTCCATAATTCAGTAATTAATTATTTATTTATTATTACTATTATTATTATTAGAATAATAAGTAATAATAATCAGTATAATTAACTTTGCTCATTTTTAGACTTAATAACTTAATTAGCCAATTAGCCAAATTCATGGTCTTAAAAACAAAAAGAAGAAATATTTATTATAAAACATGCATGGAAGTGCTGAAATGATTGGCTCCGGAAAATGGTTACAAATTCCTTAGCTGGAAAAGCTCTCTATTTATCAGGTCCGACCAGAGTCTGTAAAATTCCTGACAAGCAATCGACCAAATTTTTAGTTACAAACTTTTTTTTGCGCCAAGCAATATTTTCTATAATGATTAGTGATTATTCGTTCGTAAAAATAAAATTGGTAATTGGTAATTATTATATTTCTATAAGTTGTATGTACGTATGTACTGGTACATTCACAAATATCTGAATAAAGAAGTGATCAAATGAATCCTCATAATTTATCAGTTATTGTATAACACAAAATGTACACGTAACAATTTCTTCAAATGATTAATTGGTATCATTATCAACATAATTTGTAGTGCTTGAAGTTACCAATTGGGTGTTTGAAGTTGCACTTGACTGAAATTAACCCCTGAATCTTGCACGCATTAGCTGTAATTTTAGGCAAGTGTAACTTTAGTACGCTAATTTAATTTTCAACAAGCACGACAGACATACTAATACATTAACAGCATTATAAAATTACGTAACACGTAAGCATAACATGTATGTGTGTACATACGCAAGTAATAGAGTTGAAATTTGAAGAAATTAATAATAGCCAATTGAAATATTAATGAATACAATCTTTTTTAAATCAAGCTAATACGTAAATGGTTATTATTCTTCATTAAATTAAATAAATAACTTTTAAGTCTTTAATAATTTTGTCGCTCTTTGATAAGTCTATATGTCGTCACCTTTGATGATGTCAAACAAGAGTGAGAATTCAAATTTTATTGACATCATACTAAATAAAGCGCCATAAGCGCACCTTATATATTAAGGTAAAAAAAAAAAAAAAAAAAAAAAAAAAAAAAANGTAAGCAAACACGTATGCATAACATGTATGTGTGTACGCACGAAAGTAATAGAGTTGAAATTTGAAGAAATTAAGAATAGCCAATTGAAATATTAATGAATACCATCTTTTTAAATCAAGCTAATACGTAAATGGTTATTATTCTTTTAAGTCTTTTAATAATTTTGTCGCTCTTTGATAAGTCTATATGTCGTCACCTTTGATGATGTTAAACAAGAGTGAGAATTCAAATTTTATTGACATGGTCTACAATTTTGACTGGTCTTCAACTCCGCTTGGTCCTATAGACACTTGGGATCCTGCTCTCAAAAATGCCACGGTAATTTGCCCCTGTGTTTTTTAAATTCGTAAAAACTTTACTAAAAATCATATGTTTAATGTTAGAATTTATGTCTCAAAAGCGAGCTTCCTATAAGTATCTATATCGATCCTTCAAAATGGATAATGTTATATAATAAAGGTAAACCAATTTTATGGGTTATTTTCCTTGATTTATTTAATTTATAACAAGTATCTAACCATATTTGCCCATAGCGTTTGCATCAATACTAAAGTCAGTCCATCCCGGTTAGTTATATATTTTCATATTATACTAAACATATGTTTATAACAAAAATTGTTAATAACGTAGCATTTTTGTGAATGTTAAATAGCATTAGGAAAACAATTTAAAGAAGTTTGGCCTGAAAGATACGATACTTATATAAGTTTAGATTTTAATAAGTAAGTGATGAAGTAATTTTAAGGATATTTAATTTATAATATAAATTTCTCCTGAATTATATAATACATGTAGAATAGTAACAACTGGCAAAGGCCTTTGCTACAAAGATCTAAGTAAAATAGGACAACGTGATGGATATGTTGAAGAATTATACTTAACCTATACATACAGTCCGATTTTCAAATCTGGGCATAATCTGTGCATTATGGTGTCTAGCACAAGAAACTACTCAAAATGTTTTAAATACTCGAAGACTAAAATTACTTGGAGAATTTGGTCATTTTAGTTCTAGTAAGTACTCATAATTTTAATTGCTTGTTAATTATAGCTGATTTTCGTTACGAACATTATATTATGGAATTGTATTTATTGACATATTTTGTATTTTATAATATTTTTAAAAGACATTGTGTCTTTAGAAAGTGCCTGCCATATTATAACAAAAGTATTAAAAAACAGTGAAGATATCCCTTATACACTCATTTACTTTGTAAAACATAAATTAAATACTAGTTCTGAATCTTTAATCGCCCATTTAATGGCTACGACCTTTGATAGTGATGATAAAGAAAAAAGAAAATATTCCTGATTATTTATCAGAATCCCATGAAACAATTGATTTAGACAAAGATGCTAATAAAAGCTATGATACATATATAGAACTAAAAAGAAGTACCGCAACTTATTCGTTCTTAAAATGTAATTCTTGGCCAATATACCTTGCATTCAAAGAAGGAAGAAATTTAAAAGTTCTTTTAGATGATGAATCACAGGCTGTACTTTTCCCGATAAAAATTTCTCTTAACAAAGATCATGTTTTGTCGGTTGTATTAATTTATGGTATTCGTCGATTTTGCGCACTTGATGATCGATATATGGAATTTTTTAATGTATGTAATAATTCATATTATTATTTTATTATCTTTTAATTTTACTTTATTAAAAATATATTATAATACCTATATATTTTAATATTTATTAGTTAGTCACAAATCAAATTTATGTCCTTTTACAACATGGAAAATCTGTTGAAGATGAAAAGAATCAAACTAAAATATTGGCTGATATGGATTACCAAAAAATTACGTTTTTCCAAGGAATCAGTCACGAAATAAAAAGTATTATTATAAAAATTACTCTTTTTTTTTTATAATCATTGTTTAATTCAGCTTAACTTTTTTTTTTTTTACAATATTAGCACCATTAACTTTAATGATTTCACCACTCAATGATGTAATTAATACATGTATTCAAAAACCGTTACTAATGTCGCATCTTCAAATTATACGCCGTAATGCCCATCGATCACTTAAACACATTAATGCTTTATTACAAGTACGTCATATACATAATATATTACCGTATCACAATCGTTAATATATGGGCTTGTGCTGAAAAGGGGACAAAGTTGGCAAAACAAAATCTTCAGAAAATCAATTTTTGTGTTGTAAATCTTGTAATAAATTATAAGAAAATGGAAAATTTAAAGAGCCATACTGCAAAATTTTATTAATACAATTATTTTGTATTTTAAGTAAAAAGTAATCTTAATCTTATCTTAAGTTGATTTATATAAAAAAAAAAAAATTAATTTTAAATAAATTGTTAATTTCGTCACTTTCTTCAGCAGAAGTCCATATATTCATTTTTATTAAATCTATAATAATACCATTATCTTTTATAATAGTTTTCAAATATAGAAACTAATCAACTGAAAGCACATTATCGTGAAACAAATATAGCTGAATTTACTCATGAATTGGCCTCAGACTTTAAAAGTATGGCCAAAACATTAGGTTTAAATTATAATATTGATATTCCAAATCCAGATGAGTTTGAACTTGCTTTGATTGATAAAATTTATTTGGATCGTGATTTATATGAAGCTATCGTATTTAATCTTTGTGAGTATTGTATTACATATAAAGTTTGATAAGTTTACTAAAATATTTTATTACTTATTCTGTGTTTTAAGGTTCAAACGCATTCAAGCATACTTGGAATGGACAAATAACCGTTCGTTTATATCTTGATTATATAAACGAGAATAAAAAAATGGTAGTCCTTGAAGTGTCTGATACAGGTTAAGATTATTTATTAATCTTGCAAAATAAAACCTCGAATCTGTTTATAATATATATACTGTCATTATTACTGCATCCGGATTGGCTTTTTTATTTAGGAGTTGGTATTTCGGAATCTGCTCTTCCAAATATATTTCAGCGTTTTTATCGAGTAGAATCTCAGGTTTCACGTAGTCATGAAGGTACTGGAATAGGGCTTGCTCTAGTCAAAGAACTTATTACACTACACGGTGGAGATATCACAGTTACTTCTGTAGTAAATCAAGGAACGACATTTAAATGTTGGTTTCCAACAGGATGTGAACACTTAACAATAGATCAAATACCTTCTAATAAAATGGAAAATCAAATAAATCATGATCGGCAATTATACACTAGTCGACAACTTTATTTAGAAGAAATTTCTCAATGGATGAAATATAATAAATCTGAAACTGAATATTCAATTAATAATAATGAACTTGATAATATGAATATTGATGCTGATGAAACAACAAAAAACGATAGAAAATATAAAATATTGATTGCTGATGATAATAATGACATGCGGTAATATATTTCGTTATTACATCCAAAAAGTTCCATATTTTTGAGTAAAATTTTATTTTTTATTATTGAATATATTTTATAGAGATTATTTGGCAGAACTTTTAAATGAATTTGACGTATATCGTGCTTGTGATGGTCAAGATACTATACGAACCTTAAAAACGCTTAAAAAATTACCTGATTTAATACTTAGTGGCAAGTAATTAATAATGTAATTAATCACATGTACAATAATAATTATTTCATTATTTCAATTATTGTAATATGATTTGAACTTAATATATAGATATCATGATGCCAAATATGGACGGATATGAGTTATTAAATGTGTTAAGATCTGATGTAAAAACTCAACTAATTCCTGTAATATTATTATCTGCAAAAGCTTCTGAAACTTCTAAAATTCAAGGTAATTTAAATATTATTAAATTATCAGTTATTATTATTTCTTTTTTTTTAATCTTTTACAATATATTTATTTTCAGGTTTGAATAAAGGAGCAGATGATTATTTAGTAAAACCATTTTCAACTCGAGAACTAATTTGCCGTATTCGCGCTAATATTGAATGCTCAATTCTTCGTCGTAAAATATTATTTCATCGATATAAACAAGAAGATATAAAGCAATTATTGCTTTCAATAATAAACATGATTCTTTCCGAATCAGATCTAGATAAAACATTACTATATATTACGAAGGAAATTTATCGTAGGTTACCATGTGAAAAAGTCTTTATTATTTCAAATGAGCCATTTAAGAATAATAAAATAGTTATTCCATATGAAAATGACTCGGAAGATTTAACACCAATAATTAATCCATTCACGGAAATTAATGGAAACAATAATAATAATTCACAACCTTTCACAAGGTCACAAAAATATTTTAATGAAAATTTAGGCGTTTATATTTCTTTAAATGAATATTGTGATGAGGTTCATAAAAATGTTTCTATATTATCTGTAGAAATAAAGTTGGATAATAATTTTTGGGGATGGATAAAAGTACATAGATCTCAAAATTCTGTTTGGTTCGATTCCGAAATAGAATTATTACAACAAATATCAAATAATATAAGTTTAGCTATTACTTATGCGAAATTGTTGGAAGAGATTGGAGAAAAAGAAATTCAAATTAAAGCTGCTGAATTTGCTAATAATGCAAAGACCCAAATATTAGCAAACACTTCTCATGGTTTAATTTTGTGATTTCATAATCTTATAATCTTTTCTTAATATTTTTAATTTTTTTTATTTAAATTCTTTTTTTTTTATTTTAGAGTTACGGACACCTCTAGGTGCAATAGAAGGTTTGATGCCTTCTTTAGAGGATACTGCCTTAACTAATGAGCAAAAGGACATGCTCAATATTATATCAAATGCTGCTAATATCGTGTTATCTTTAGTTAACGATGTTCTAAATGTAGCAAAACTAGAAGCGAAAAAAATTATTCTAGTAAATAGAACTTTTGATTTATTAAATTCACTTGAGAGTACAATTATTTTATTTAATTGTGAATTGTGAGATAGATATGTTGCCAAGATATATTAAGAGTGATCCTGAGAGGTGATTTATATACAGTAAAATGATTAAAACTAGTATAGCAATAATACTTACTTAACTCTTATTAAAACAGGCTAAACCAAGTTTTAACCCATTTACTATCAAACTCGTAACTATTTTTTTTTTGTTTTTATTTTGATGATTGTTCTTCATATTCATCGCCGTATGATTTTATTTGACGATTTTACTTTTAATAACTTAAGAGTTAAATTTACTAATGAAGGCGAAATAGTACTGACAATTTCAATGCAAACACGAGAAGTCATTGAAGAAAACAATAAAGAGAATTCGTCTTACGATCAAGTGGTTAAAAAAGAAAATTTATTGATTCAATTAAGTGATACTGGTATTGGGTAAGTTACTTGTAATTACTTGTGATTATATTTATAGCACATATAATCATTTAAATAATTTATATAATAATTTTGTGATAGCATAAATCAGAATATTTGAAACATGCTTGGGAAAGTTTTTCACAAGGTGAAATGTCAATAACTAAAAAGCAAGGTGGTGCAGGACTTGGTCTCTCAATATGTAAAAATCTAGTAGAAATTAATGGAGGTGAAATTAAAGTTGAAAGTCAATTAGGAAAAGGAAGTAAATTTTCATTTACATGGAATGTTGAAATATTGCCAATGGAACTTTTATCAATGGAGACACAATTTAATAAACAAACAAGTTATGTATTACCTTACATTATAAGAAAAAAGCGAATACTAATAATTCACTCTGCTGAAACTTTGAGAAACTCTATATTGAATTATCTTAAAAGTGTCGAAAAAGTTGATGCAGTCGATACCTTTGAAAAAGGTATTAAAGCAGTAAAATCATATAAAGAATTATATGATCAATTTACTTATGATATTGTCTTTATCGGTCTTTATAAAAACAACAAAGAAGAAACTATAAATTTTATTTTAGAATTAAAAGAATTGTTGATAGATAGCAATAGTTTAACAATAATATTTATAGTATTTCCAAGTCATGAAAGAATCTTATTAGCAAGAGAATTAATGGAAAAATTTTTAGGAACTTTTGTTGTTTATACTCCAATTACGTTCAATAAGCTAATTAATCAATTTATGTTTATGGAAATAAACTAGTATTTGTAAAGAAAATGTCTTACAATCTGTATTAGTATTAATTTAATATTTAATTTTGTTTGTTTCTTTAGTTATTCCTTAAAATTTCTGGTTTAGCAGCAAATTTGCCCGCTAAAATAATTGGACAAACTAGATTATAAAAAAAATTTTTCATTAAGATCTATATTCTAACCAGATATGCTGACTTCAAAGGTCAACCATTACATTCAATAACTATAGTGTGGCATCCTTGAAATGATTCAAACAAAGTGAATATGCTCGCACAATAGCTGTAAATTGTTGAGTCATATTGCCTCAAAAATCAGATCTGTGAAGTTTGTTGTGAAGAATCTTTAACCAACTTTAATATCATATTATAAAGGGTACTTCCACATGGTGATTACAAATATACTTTATAATAGTCATGTAAAGGTACTTTTTTTACTTTAAAGATAAGAATTGCATGACATCTAGTATATGGTGCACTTTTACTCTAGCTTAGGGAATATAAGGGTATATCTTATTAAAATTTCAAGCAAAAATTGGCCAAAAAAATTTAGCAAGCAAATTTTCCACTAGATAGTTTAAGGTATAAAAGAGTAGAAAAATTTTAAAAAACATTATTCAAATATAGTAATATACAATTAAAATCTTGTACTTTTTGACTATTAATTTTTATTTAAATATTGCTATACCAAATTTTGCAAAATATAGCTATATTCAAAAATGTTAGTATCCTGTATGGCTTTATGAGAACTAAGTATAAAACTAGGCTAATGCATAGCATTATATGTCCAGAGCACATCATATGATGTTCATCATATTACACAAATGCGTTAATATGCATATGTTGGTAACATTAAAGCACAAATATAGACATGCGTGCGGACAGACAAAAATTTTCCAAATTCCATTTCTGATAAGATTTACATCATATATATACAAGTATATCAAAAAAGCAAAATTTGTCAAGATTTTTACAATTGAAGCACATTAGGAAGGTAATTTTTGTATCACTTTGCATAGACACTTATGGACTGTCACTATGCTCCGGCCAATGATAGGCAACTTTATAAATGAGCAAACAATTACCTTAAATACTAAATTTTTATATTTTTTTTAAGTTGCCATATATAAATTTAGTGTTCTGATTGGACTTAAACATCGAAAATTTATGTTCAATGCCTAATTAATAATTGGATTTGATTTATAAAAGTGTTTATATTCAAAATTTAATTGGGTCCAAAAAATATTCAATAATATGTAGTTAATTATTGGATTAAAGTCTGATTTAAGATGTATTTTTACATCCAATTTTGTCTAATGTACAACACTGCATATAAGCATGAAATAACACCTAAGATCATTGATTCAAAAATTAGATACCCTGAAATAGCATATATAGCTTCAAATTAACACCCATGGGCAGTAATAGTATATGGCCTGGTCATTTGCAAATTTTTCAAATAATCTCAAATGATTTTAAAATAATTGGCTATTAATGGTCATCTTAATTTTGGGTTATTTAAGGTTATTTAGAAATGACTCATGATCAAATGACCATGGTTATTTAGAGATGACTGAGGTTATTTGAGGGTCATTTAGTCATTGGGCCATGGACTCTACTGTTTTTCCAAAAACCACTTCCTGACAATATCAAAATTTTAACAAGATAGTTGTATTAGGTTAGAGTTAGAGTTAGTTTATACTAGTTTAACATAGATAAACATAAAAAAATAGTGTAAATAAAAAGTGTAATCAAAGAATATATTAGTGAATTGACTCGATTATATTATGCTCGATCATTGATCGATTTAGATCAATAATCGAGCACCAATTGATAGGCTCGAGCAACAATAGGTCAATCAATGATTGATGATGCTGATCGATCAATATTGATCGATTAAAAATTTTTTAATATGATTTCACTCGGGATATTATTTAATTTCTGATCTAAATGTCTAACGCTAATATTTCATATGGCCGAAAATTTTTGATGAAAATGTTGTGATTATTAATATCGGGCGCATCATGTTACAAGAAGAGATGTAATTTTATAAGGTTGCATGACCTTATCATTTTTAATATAATATTTTTTAACTGGTAAATATAATCTAATCGATCAATGATTGACTTAATTATTGATCGATTATATTCACTCGAGCTCAAAATTACATGCTTGATCGATCATACTCGATCAAGCATGTATCCTTGGTTTTTGATCGATTAAAAAATTTTTTTCGGGTCAATCATCGATCAACAATTTTTTTGCCAAGTCAATTCACTAGAATATATAAGCAAAAAATAAAACAATAAGGTAGAGTTTATAAGGAGTTGAGCAAAGCAAAAAGAGATCTGGATTTTTTTTTTGACACATATATTGTTTTGTTATAACACGTGATTTCGACAAATTAAGAAAATTTACGTAATTATGCATATCATTTCAAAAAAGGATTACCCATTAGGGGAAATAGCCAATCGGAGAGTGCAAATTTTGACTATTCCGGATCAGCCCGATGAAGAAAGAAAAAAAGCGAAAATATGCAAAAACCAATGTTTAAATCGATCTTGGTGCACTGGTTAAAAATGACGGGAATGAAATGTTACATATACAGTAGTAAGTATCATTCCAACCCTATAGACTCTAACGTTAAGGCCCTAACCCTAAATTTTATAATTAAAATGCCACGTGAGACATGCACCAAATTATGCGTGACATGTGATGACGCGACGGCCAGTACGATCACGTGCGACATCTAAAAAATAATGTCATGTTACGACATTAGGCCACATGTTCCAAAATTCCAATCGGCGGGTCGGATTTTTTTTAATCTACTATAAATAAATAAGTTCATGTTCACATATAAGGCCACGCGAAGTTGATTTTTCGTTTTGCATTACCCGCCGTCCCATTTTTTCAATTTTTTCGATTTTTTTTTTTTTTTTTTTCCATTTTTTCAATTTTTTCGTTTTTTTTTTTTTTTTTTTATAGATCCCAATTGTGCCAATTGTTCGATTTTTGACATCTTTTTTCCCGCTATTTTCATCCGGTGCCACCCGATAGAGACCTTAATTTCCCGTAATTATCGATAGTGACTGACAGGAAAAATATAATTGCCGATTTGATTCCTCATTGTGCATAATGAAAAATTAACCTTGTATGGCCTTAAATGTGAACATTATTCTATTTGCAGTTAATTAAAAAAAAAAAAATCCGTCAGTCCATCCTTGATTTTTTCGATTTGTGCATAAAAAAAAAAAAAAATTTTTTTTGGAAAAATTGGGTCGGCAGGTTATGCAAAACGAAAAATTAACTCTGCGTGGCCTTAGATAAACATTATTCTATCAGTTAAACGAAAAATCAACTTTGCGTGGCCTTATGGTCGGCATAGTGATTGGATTTATTGGTTATATTCGGGATTTTCCGGCGCACTATATGTTTATTTTTTATGTTTGTTTAATCCCACCCCCTCTTATAAAAATGATAAAGAAAAAAAAAGAGGCTAAAATCTGATACTTCAAAAGTTATCTTCTGATATTTATACATATTGAAAGGTGAAATTCGTAATTTCCGAAGCGGGAGCTTAAATCAAACAATATGCAAAATCATTGTTTTCAGTATGGGATCAAAATTAGAACCATATCAGTTATTATCGATATACGATGTATTTTAAAAACGTGCAATCGATTTACAAAATATAACATTGAAATTTTGGTTGCAAACTACGGAATGGTGTTCTAGATCTTGTTTTCCTAGTATAAAAACAAAAAATATATTTTTTAATTAATCAATAAGATTCATATCTTCCAAAATGACATACGTACGTACATTATTTATTGATTCACAAAATAACATATGTCGATCCTGAATTGATAGGTCATACTATATTTTGAATTTCCAATGCTGATGCACTATAGATGCTTGACGAAACTATTTCGCCTGACGAAACCATAAGTTTCGTCATAGTTTCGTCACTGACGAAATGACGGAACTATTATGTTTCGTCAGGTCACGTGAGTTTCGTCAGGCATCATTATGATGCACGCATCCTGCGAGATTTCACAAGAAAATTTTCGCAATTAAACAAGATTAGGTTTCGCTATGAGATTAGTTAGAAAATTTTTCTAATACAAAATTTTCAACGAAAACCATTTTGTTAGCTCTGAAATTACGAAATAATTTTTGGGGTTGATTTTTGAATGAGTTACGTCTAATAATCTTGAGATCTGATTGGCCAACAAATCTTTTTAAGGCAATAACGCTAATGAGGTTTTATATAGAAACTATTAAATTAATTAGTCGGCAAGGTCGATTTCGGCTGACTTTAGCAATTTATCATAACTAGAGGTGCAGGTGAATCGTCCCAATTGTTGCCGTAACTAGTTACGGCTTAAGCCGTAACATCATTGGAACCTCTGATCATAACTAATAATTCAAATTTATACGAAATTTAGAGTACTGAATGAAGAATCATTTCATACAAACTTGCTTTGATTAAATGGATTATGCACCTTTAGTTAACTAAATTCGTACAGTTCATTTACGACATAATTTTCCAAGGCATACCGAAACGTACTGAATAAGAAACCAATTTTAATTTGTAATAATACAAGCTTAGGTTGATTGATACTTTAGTTGAAACAAAAAGTCATGTTAGCGGTCCTGTGGGAGTAATGTTGCATACGTATATAATATTTTTTAAAAATTTTGAATTCAAAAGAGTTGTTCGTGAGAAATATAAAAAGTTTATTGCATTTATTCATATTTAAATTTACATTTCGGTTAACACATGATCATAGATCAATCAAAGAATGATCATCACAACTAGACCCCTTTTTCAAACGGTATTATATATATAATTATAAAAATATGAATATAAACCAATTTAAATTTATACATTAGAACGTTCAAGTTATTTAACTTGTTTGCATACAATAGCGTTTTTTTTTTTGGTAATTGATTTAAACAACTGTACACGAGTTACCTAAAAATATCCTAATCACGCAGATCCATCATCCTATTTCACATTTTTAACAATTCACACCTTAACGATAAGTAAAAAAAAAAGAAAAAAAAAATACAATTGAAAATGTATTCCAAACTTTGGTATCTTGCTATATTCATAATTCTTTTTATAAATACAAATCTTGTTACTGAAACAAATGGAGCGAAGAAAAATGAATTTATTCAACGAGAACTAGATATAGATAAAAGTGATACACCAAAGAATATACTTGTTGGGTCTATAGTTGGAGGTAAGTTTCTGAATATTATTATAATTATTATTTATTTTTATTTCACCATTAAGATCATTGATAATTTATAGGATTAAGTCATTTAAATCCAAAGTTGGAAATTTGCAAGATTTTGGTAGATCGCGGATATAATGTAATTATCTATCAAATGAACAAACATTGTTAATACAATACCTCTTTACTTATCTTTAATTCTATTCCATTATTTTAAAAAAGGTAACATTATTAGCTCCTGGAAACTTTACGGCTAAGTCTATTTTATACCGTTCAATTCCGCAAATAATCATTGACAATTATGTAAAAGAAATGAAGAATTTATTTTTTAATGAATATGATATTAAAAATTGGGCCAATGGAATGAGGAATGATTGTCATAAATATACCAAATACTTTAATTTTTATTTGCAAGCTTATAAAGAAATTAAGCCTGACTTATTTTTTTGCGATTATATCGTAAATGAGGCTTGCTTTGATCTAGCATGAAATTAAAAAAGCCTGTTGTTGGGTACACTAGCGGTACTACATGTATGTATCATTTACTTTTTTTTATAGATTATTTACAAGCATTAGTTGCTTATAGACCTCCCACATATTGACTATTCATTGCTTTCTTTTTAATAGATTTTACTCTTCCCCCTCCCATTAGATCAGATCCGATGATGGGGAGAGGTTGTCATGTGAGCATGGAAAATGAGTCTTTCTATAATCGGTTTATATGTGCTGTTGTGCAACCCTTGCGAATTATCTGGACTTTTAAAGATAATTTAAATAAAATCAATGCTCAAAGACCTGAAGTCGGTGTTAGTAAATATCACGACTTCAGAGGAAGAACCGATACTTTATTTTTACTTGATAATTTTTTTGGATTTGAGGTGATTTTACTTTTTTTAATTAAACCTTAAAAAAAAAGTTTTTAATCTTATTACAGTACCTGATTATATTATCTTTATCATAGGTTCCAACTGCCTGGCCCCCACTTCATCAAGAAATCGGTCCTATTTTACCTGATACTTTTCCAAATCTATCTTTTGATCTTAATTTATTTCTTTCTACTCATCCTAGAACAATGTATATTGCTCTTGGATCTTATATATTCACTACTCCAGAAAATTATGTTACCATTTTACAATCCGCTCTCGAATTAATTAATCAAAATATTCTTGATGGTGTGATTTGGGCAACTGTAAGATTTAATAGATCAGAACTACCTACTACATTTAATCTTTCTAATGGTAACATTATACCTACTTCAAATCTTATAAATAATCTACACCCGCATATTTATATCACGAAGTATGCACCTCAATTTGCTATACTTTCTCATGAGAATACTAAAATATTTTTAAGTCATGGTGGTGTAGGTAGTAGTCATGAATCTATGTATACTGCTACTCCAATGTTAGTACTTCCAATTGTTTTTGATCAATCTGGAAATGCTGAAAGATTGGAGCTTACTTGAATGGCTTTAAAACTTTCAAAACTTGACTTAAAAGTTGATGATATTATTTCAAAAGTTAAAAGATTATTAAATGAAGTAAGTTTTAAAATGAATGCAAAAAGAATGCAAATTCTAGCAAAATTTAATAGTAAAAGAAAATATAGAGGTGCTGATTTAATCGAAATGGTGTTGAATTTGGCAAAACATGATAGTAGCAGAAATGAAAATGGTGAACTAGAAGTTGACATTGAAACCTTGTTAAGAAGTTGGATCACTCCTGATTCAAGAATGGGATTTATTAAAGGAAATTATTTAGATGTCTTTGGTGCTGTTTTGATTATTGCTTTAGTATTGTTGATTAGTCTTGTATATGGTTTTTACAAGGTTGCATTATTCGGTTTCAGAAAATGGTCTCTTAGCAGTAGAGAATCGCACCAAAGATCATTAAAGCCTAAAAATGAATGAATATTCATACTTTTAATTTATTAATTGTGTATATCTATGAATTATTGTTAAAAAACCCTTATTATATAACCGCATTTCTTATCGTCGAAAAGAGTAGATGCGTTCGTAAAAAAAATAAAAAACATAGTTTGTGATGGTAATATAACATATCAAGTATAAAATATAGTACTTATAAATGGAACTTTTCTATTATTGGTTTTATATATAAATCTTTATAAAGAGACTAAATAAGCTATATAAACCTTCTATTACAGCTAATTCTGTTCACACCATAACTGATAAAATTTAAATTATATAATTTAATGTGTACATTATATAATCTACCAAGTATCGGTATATAAAAGCTTAAAAAATTTAAATTTGAGATTTATTTAAATTTTATGATCTGACAGAATCGGCAGTAATGTAATAGATTTGTTCAATTTTCAAATTATCCAGCGCTAGTCAGTATATAAATCCTTTTTCAAGGATCCAAAAATTTTAATTTGTGTGGGCTGATACTACAAAATAAATATTAAGAACGAACGAAAATTTAATAAAATTGACAATATGATATAGGTGTAATTTAAACAAATTTGAGTCTTTTATCATGTAATAAAGGAATCATTGCTTAAATAATCTCGAACATCGTTTCGCATGCAATATTTTGTCTATAGATTTTTATGATCAATAATTTATGATAAACGAATGATAGCATTTGAATATGCAGAGAAAAATCTTAAATTATATAAAAATTAAACATTAATTGGGATGTAAAAATTTACATCATGCCGAATGTTATACCACTAATGTTAGTTACATGTCTAATTGTACCCAGTAGTAATCCAAGACTATAATAACTACAAAAAAAAAAGGAAGATTCTAAATCTTGATTTTGCATCCAAAACTGTTTCTGTTCATTCAAATTTTATATTTGCATAATTTCATGTTAACACTTGAATTAATTTAACTGATGACAAACATGGCGTCGAAACGAAACCTACCCGAAACTAGTTTCGGAAGGGTTCTAATCCGAAACTAGTTTCGGATTTTTAAAAAAAATCGAAACTCCGAAACCCGAAACCCCGAAACTATAATCCGAAACCCAAACCTATAATTCGAAATTCAAAAATATAATATTGAAGCCTTTAGAATTTATTATAAAGTTGATTTATTTTTAATGAACCAAAAATGTAAAATTATTTTTGAATAAATTATAACATAATATAGGTCATTTTTTTAATTATGTTTTTTTTCACTGCCTCGGTTTGTTAGGGGTTTTTTTAAGCAGGTCAACTTTATTTTTAATATCATACCGTTATTACAATTGATTTCAAAATTCTAGGGTGATAGAAAAAATTGCCAATGATGAATCGATAAATATTTGATGACTTTTAATACCAACAATTTATTTAATTCTGCGGTAACTTAGATATGGACGTATTAATTACTTATTATTACCTGATATTGTACCAGTTTTTACGTAGCAGGTAGTAAAGTAAAAAAACTGATGCTTGCAAAAGCAACCTTGATTGTCAGAATATAAACTCCAGAATTCTACCTTTCATGTTATACTTGTGAATCATAACAACAAAAAGGACTGCACGCATACAATAAATTGTTGGATGCATTCCAAATGGCGCTGGGTATTCAAATTTCATTGTATTCTTTAAGGAGATATATAACATACATCAATGCGATTAATGTATATTGAAGAGATTCATAGCATACATCAGTACATTTGAAAGAGATATATAATACATTAATGCAATAAACGTATATGGAAGTATGGGCAGTTTTTGGCGTTCAGGTGAGGTTTCGGGTTTCGAATGAGGTTTCGGGTGTCGGAAGAGGTTTCGAGTTTCGGATAAGGTTTCGGAAGTTATAATCCGAAGCCCGAAACTTTCGGATTTGGCACAAAAGAGTTTCGGCGCCAACTTTGGAGAGAGCAAACAAATAAATTATTGATGCTTTGGCAGTTTCGGGGTTGAGGTTTCGGATTTCGGTCGAGGTTTCGGGTTTCGGTTTAGGTTTCGAGTTTCGATAAGGTTTCGGAAGCTATAATCCGAAACCCGAAATTTTCGGAATCACCAAAAAAAGTTTCGGTGCCATCTCTGCCTCATACTTACCATCATTAACTCTACATCTGGACCAGTTCACGTCATGACAAATGGGTGCCACGTGACTTCGTTCACGGCACCTCAATACCCTGCTAATCGATTGTGAACCTACAACATGGGTCTGGGTTATGGTCTCATGCTCCATTCATGGCGCATTTTATAATAAAATGCGCATGATATATAAAATGCGCATGATACCGCATGATAAAATAATTTTTTTAATTTTTATCTTAATTATTGATAATACATCTAAATAAAGATACTACATATTGAATCTTAATCAGATTTTGCCTTCATATATAAATAAACTTCATCATTACTTATATAATTTGAGAATATGCTAATACCTGACCCCGTGGCTCTGCCACGGGAACTTTGTATAAATCTTTATAATCTTAGTTAAAATCTGTAAATTTTCATTATATAATCTTCATAAAGATGCTGAGTTAGTTTGCATTGGATCGTCACTTAAGATTGAGTTCATTTGTGACTGCGGGATAATTTTATTTTGTTTTAATTGATTGATTCCCTTACAATGTTATTTGTATTAGTATTCACCAACTATGACACATTTCTTCACAGTTATATTTTCTCATATCAATTTTGTTAATGAATTTGAATTGTGATGCCATTCTTGCTCATCGATATATTAGTCTTAACATTTTGATCACAGGTTATATAACCAATCAAAAGCGTTAAAGCAACCTTTTTGACTTAACCGTATTTAATTGGTTGTTAGATCGACATAAAACTACGAATCACAGCAAAAATGAGTTGATTATCAGATAATCTGGGGGCAAAAATTCTGACCAAAAATTCTAGAAATCAATCATCTAAATATTTGGTTGAATGTAATTTTTTTTGATATTTGCTAATATTTTTTTATTAATCTTAGGTTTTATCTATCGCGGAGTTTTTGTCGTGTTTTTGCGCTTGTTCTTGCACTTGCACTAATTCTTGTACTTATTCTTGAAGAGACCAAAATGGTTTGTAAATATCAGATTTTTACAGGGCTGTCTCCAAATTTCCAGGTCGAATGCATCGGATCTAGGTCGGCGTTTAGCCCATGTTGTTAGCAGGTTATATAGCAAAATTACCAACTGGCATTTTTTACTTAGTGAATGAATATGTTTTACTAGTAAAGTTTTTTATGATATTGGGAGCAAATTTGATCAATTCCGATCCAACCGATCATAATTCTGATGAAATCCGACGCATCACGACCCGGAATTTTGGAGATGAGTTCAAATATACAACAAAAGTAAATTTGGCAAATTTATGTTACACGATTTTTGTGTTGTTTAAGGGCATTAATAAGGGGGTTAAAAAATGTACTCAAATGTTATAATAATTACTCGACTATGACAATCGTCATAATCATCTTACGTATTCTGTTAGTTTTCCCACAGTTAGGTCACATTTTTCGGATACGACCAATCAAGAATTGAAGTATATAGATAGATTAGAATGTTATTATACTTATTTTATATTTAATTTTTCTATATAAAATTTTGATGGGATAACATGCGCATGATTCGGAAACATGCGCATTCATGCGCATAATTGAGGAATCATGCGCACGCATGAAACCCATCTCTAATGGCATCTCAATTTCTCTTTCTTCATTACCTGACCTGTTCGATCAGGCCAACAAGCCAATCACCTTCGATATCCTGATTGTCAACCCGAACTATCAAACCCTCCTATAAGTCTGCCAGAGCTCCTACCTAGTGGTGGGTGGGAAGGTACTAACGACAAAGTTAGACTTTCGTCGAGCTAGCAGCAAAGACAAAAGAGGTAGAACAATTCCCGTCCTTACCTCTCTTAAAAAGCCAATTACTATGATCTCATACTTACTCATTAACCCTACTCAATACATCATAATTAAACTCTTAAATGTATCACCCCCCTTTAATCAATATTCTAAACTTATCCATCAACCACCCTGCATCATGGGCCATGGCCATGATCTCGTGACAAAAGGATGTCTGTGACTACGTCATCAACATTACGTTCCATAAAAAATATGAAGATAAACCAATTTAAATTTATACATCAGATACGTATCATAAGGTGCCCGTTATTCAAGTTATGAGATGCCGTGAACACAATCACGAGAAGTGTTTAAAATTCAAATTTGGTTTTATGTTCTCAAAAAGAACATTTTTAATTTCTTAATGTTCTCAGTAAAATTTTAATGTTCTTTATATAGGAAAATTAAATTTTTTTAATATTAAAAGAATTTATTGAATGTTCTCGAAAGAGAACATATTTAAATAATATATGTTCCCTAAAATTGTGTAATGTTCTTTGAGAACACTGAGAACATTGAATTTTAAACACTGGTCACGAGGCATCCATTTGTCACGAGATCACAACCTGCACCCATGACGTCAAGAGGGCAATTGTAAGTATGACGTATTGGGTGGCTGGGTGGGTGTAGTTAAGTAAGTATGAGGTATGTTTTGATAAGTATGGGTAGTCGGGTAGGTGACGACAGAAAGCAGATTTGTAAGTAGGATCAGGTAATGGTAATATAGGGTCATGAGAAATGCTATTTAAGGAGGGAAGTTTGAAAGTTTGTTCGCTATCTTTTGTCTTTGCTGCAAACTCGACACAAGTCTAGCTCTGTTGTGAACACCCACCCACCCACCACTGAGTAGAGAGGTTTGGTATGTTAGAGTATTTGAAATTGTAAGTGAAGTTGATAGCCCAGGTGGACAACCCGGATATCGATTGATAGCCCGGATGAACAATCCGGATATCAAAATAGGTACTTCGATAGCCCGGGTGGACAACCCGGATATCGAAGATAAGTGCTTCGATAGCCCGACTATTCAAGTCGGATATCGAAGAAGAAGGATAGTAAAACGATTCTAGGGACCGACTGTGGACCACGTGAGCAGCGAGGCGATATCCTGCATAGTGTTTTCCGTAGTTGTTTCATCATTGAACCGGGTGATCGAGTGACAAATTTAAACAAACTGTACACGAGTTACCTAAAAATATCCTAATCACGCGGATCAATCATCTTTATAACTCAATTCTGGGTTCGTGCGTTTTAACGTTTTTGATTGGTCGTATCTGTAAAATGTGATCTGAGTTGGGAAAAACTTGCATAATTTAATAATTTACGTAAGGTGAGTAATTATTACAAAATTCCCGTGATCATCTGCAATTATTGCGACATTTTGATCATTTGATCATCAAATACGTAAATTCGAGAATAATAAGTTTTGTAACATGATTTTTATAATAACCGGTAACAGAATTTTCACAGTATCTTGCAACTGTTTTCAAAAAGCGTGGAAAGATGTATCATGGAGAATTAACGGATTTTAATTTTTTCTGCATCTTTTTGAAAACATCTGTAACAGTTCCAATACAACCCTAACTATATACTACAATGTGCTACTGGAATTTTTTTGCGATAGAAATTAGTGTTTTACGTTAGTAAGCAAGTTCTATAGTAGAACTTTGTGTTCACTGGAATAGCAAGTTTTGCAATAGAGGTAAATTTAATTATATGATGGAAAGGTATAACGAATCAATCGGAAATTATTGTTATTTAAAGTATTATTTAGACGATTTAACTAGATTGTAACCAGATAATACGATAGCATTAAGGTATAGAAGTGAAATTACTTATATGTGGTATAACGAATCAATCGTTAACTTGGAGAAATTATTGCCATTTTAAATTATTAAATAGACGCATCCGGAGATTTAACTAGATTGCTAGAAATTGAACCAGATAATACGTATAGAAGTGAAATTAATTATATGATGAAAAGGTATAACGAATCAATCGCTAACTTGGAAAATTGTTGTATTTTAAATTATTAAATAGAAGATTTAACTAGATTGCTAGAAATTTAACTACAGTAGATAATATGATAACTTTAAGGTATAGAAGTGAAATTAATTATAAGATTAAAAGGTATAACGAATCAATCGCTAACTTGGAGAAATTATTATATTTAAGCATCCGAAGATTTAACTAGATTGCTAGAAATTGAACCTGATAATACGATA
>QKWP01000560.1:66542-113500 GCA_003550325.1 Gigaspora rosea
CGATTACAGGACATACAAATGTATGAATATACTTAGCCTTTTTACGATTTGCACACATATGAACGAAAATTATATAAGTGCATCGCAGAGCAAAAATGCTATCCCTGAAAAAGGGTTATTTGGCACTGTTATCCCCAACTCTGCCTTATTATGAGGATGATTTACGAATTTTAATTCTGAAACCCCTTAATTATGGATTTTTGATGTTATTTTTAGTTTAATAATAATTTTACTTTTTTCTTTATTCGGGAATCTCATAGTCCAAATTTAAAAAATGTTAATCAAAAATAGCACACATGAATTGATTACATTTTAGTCCATACCTCGATTATCGTATCAATTTTCTACCCGATAAGGTAAGGCGATTGTTTTTCTGTTTTGGTAATGAAGTTATGCAATACAGTATTTCATTTATGCATTCAGTATCACGAATTTACTTTTTAAATCATCATTTGTAATTTTTTTATTATATATACAACCGTCATTCGACAAGCGAAAAAACATGAGCGCGCTTGAGCTCTCTCGCGCTTGAGCTATCGCATCGCTGCTCTTGAGCATGCGCGAGAAAGAGATATACAATCGGTTGAAATTCGTGAAACCAAACATTACCAAAAAAAGCCATTCAAAAGAAAATCAATTACCAAAAATATCGCCAATCCAAACAGAATTACCCCTAAAAAGTAATTTCAAAGTAACACTAAGCGCTAGCAATTATTTCTAAGCGCTAAATCTTGTTACTGAAACAAATGGAGCGAAGAAAAATGAATTTATTCAACGAGAACTAGATATAGATAAAAGTGACACACCAAGAATATACTTGTTGGTCTATAATTGGAGGTGAGTTCCTGAATATTTATTATTTTCATTATTATTTCGCCATTAAAATTATTGATTATTTAAAGGAGTAAGTCATCTAAATCCAATGTTGGAAATTTGCAAGATTTTGGTAGATCGCGGATATAATGTAATTATCTATCAAATGAACAAACATTGTTAATAACTCTTTACTTATCTTTATTAATTCTATTCCATTATTTTAAAAAAGGTAACATTATTAGCTCCTGGAAACTTTACGGCTACATTTACTTTATACCATTCAATTCCACAAATAATTATTGACGATAGTGTAAATCCAGAACCGAAGAAATTATATTTTAATGAATATGATATTAAAAATTGGGCCAATGGATTTAGGAGTGCTAGTCATAAATATACCAAACATTTTAATAATTATTTGCAAGCTTATAAAGAAATTAAGCCTGACTTATTTTTTTGCGATTATATCTTAAATGAGGCTTGCTTTGATCTAGCATGGAAATTAAAAAAGCCAATAGTTGGGTGCACTAGCGGTACTACATGTATGTATCATTTTTTTTAAAGATTATTTATAAGCATTAGTTGCCTATAAACCACCCACCTATTGACTATTCATTGCCTTCTTTTTAATAGATTTTACTCCTCCACCTCCCATTAGATCAGATCCGATGATGGGGAGAGGTTGTCATGTGAGCATGGAAAATGAGTCTTTCTATAATCGGTTTATATGTGCTGTAGTGCAACCATTGCGAATTATCTGAACATTTCAAGATAATTTAAATAAAATCAATGCTAAAAGAGCTGAAGTCGGTGTTAGTAAATATCATGACTTCAGAGAAAGAACCGATACTTTATTTTTACTTGATAATTTTTTTGGATTTGAGGTGATTTTACTTTTTTAATTAAACCTTAAAAAAAATTTTTTTAATCTTATTACAGTAACTGATTATATTATCTTTATCATAGGTTCCAACTGCCTGGCCCCCACTTCATCAAGAAATCGGTCCTATTTTACCTGATACTTTTCCAAATCTATCTTCAGATCTTGATTTATTTCTTTCTACTCATCCTAGAACAATGTATATTGCTCTTGGATCTCATATATTCACTACTCCCGAAAATTATGTTACCCTTTTACAATCCGCTCTCGAATTAATCAATCAAAATATTCTTGATGGTGTGATTTGGCAACTGTAAGATTTAATAAATCAGAACTACCTACTACATTTAATCTTTCTAATGGTAACATTATACTTACTTCAAATCTTATAAATAATCTACACCCGCATATTTATATCATGAAGTATTCACTCAATTTGCTATACTTTCTCATGAGAATACTAAAATATTTTTAAGTCATGGTGGTGTAGGTAGTAGTCATGAATCTATGTATACTGCTACTCCAATGTTAGTACTTCCAATTGTTTTTGATCAATCTGGAAATGCTGAAAGATTGGAGCTTACTGGAATGGCTTTAAAAATTTCAAAACTTGATTTAAAAGTTGATGATATTATTTCAAAAGTTAAAAGATTGTTAAATGAAGAAAGTTTTAAAACTAATGCAATGAGAATGCAAGTTTTGGCAAAATTTAATAGTAAAAGAAAGTATAGAGGTGCTGATTTAATCGAAATAATGTTGAATTTGGCAAAATATGATGGTAATAGAAATGAAAATGGTGAACTAGAAGTAGACATTGAAACCTTGTTAAGAAGTTGGATCACTCCTGATTCAAGAATGGGATTTATTAGAGGAAATTATTTGGATGTCTTTGGTGCTGCTTTGATTATTGCTTTAGCGTTGATTATTGGTCTTGGATATGGTTTTTACAAAATTGTTTTATTTGCTTTTAGGAAATGGTCTTTAAGAAATAGGAAATCACAGCAAGGTTTCTCAAAGACTAAAAATGAATGAATATTATCATAATTCATACTTTTATATTATCAATTTGGGCATATCTATATGAACTATTTTTAAATAAAGTTCATTATAACCACATTTCCAAAAATCACGTATGATTAATCACATATACTATAGCTTATATTTATAGCATGTGAATTAAAATGAAAGTACTATGTACCGGTAGTTATTTCCTTGTAACGATTAATATTACGTAATTTTGTTGACAACGCTAGTAGAGTCAAAAGGATGTTGCTTGATTCCCCGAAAGTTAGTTCCCCGCCAGCTCATTTTACCGACACTATATCCTGACAGAATGTTTCACCTACAGCATTTTTTGTTGAGAGAATCTTTCCTCGACATACCATGTTTTCGACCTCCCCTTTCCATGACAGGACATATTTTCGTAAAGACATTTTACTGACATGAAGTATTTCAGAAAGAATATTTTCCGACATGACATGCTTCCGACATCTTTTTCCGACAAGATCTTTCCCCGATTAGAAATATAATTATTGGGTAGAGTGATATATTCGTGTTTATCACATCACATGATTAAGCACTCGGCCTAAATTAGGGTTAGGGTTAGGGTTAGATTAGGGTTAGGGATAGTATAATTTAGGCCGAGTTGATAGTGCTAGTAAACAAATGACGTAGTTGCATGATTTCACGTGATGTGATGATAACTGGGTTTATCGTTCTTGTCAGAAAAAGTGCATTCACTAAATCTTAGTGTCGGTGAAAAGTCAAATTATAAATATGTCATGTCAGATAAATGTCTTGTTGAAAATATGAGATGTCAAGGAAAGGAGATGTCGAAAGCATGGTATGTCGAAGAAAGATTCTGTCAACAAAAGTGCTGTAGGTGAATCGGGGATATAGTGCCAGAAAAATGAGCTGGAGGGAAACTAACTTTTGGGGAATCATACCGTAATCGAGTCAAAAAGGTTAGATAACAATTAAGGTTGGAGATACTATGTAAAAATGGTTAGGACCCTCTAAACCTTATATAAAATAAATTTACCAGTACGATCACGTTTCTTGTGTAACATGAAATGCGTATAGGGATGGTTTCCTTCAACATTTTTGACGTTGCTTATCCTGATTTTTGCAAAATCCTTTTTTAGTAGGAGTAATGATTTTCATTTATTCGTTTTTGGGGGACCGTCAGTGTTTAAAATTCAAATCTAAAGGAATGTTCTCAAAAGATCATAATTAAAATTTTATTGTTCTCAAAAACTTTTTAGTGTTCATTATATATTAAATATATTGAACATTAATTTTTAAAGAATGTTCATATTCTATACTTACAATTTACATACTAAGTCTGTGCTTATCTATTAATAATTTTTTAAAATTTATATATAGTTCTTCATATTTTTTAATGTAATACAATATATTATATAATTCAATTTCTAATTATTTGGCTAAAACTTCAAGTGCTTTGCTTTTCATATTTGCTCATAATAAAGCAAGCCTTTCTATGATATTTTACTAATGCTACTATTGGTTAATATGATAAATTAAAATTCATTTACTTTTTTATTCAACTATTTAAACTTTATACTAACAAATATATTGTGTCTTTCTTACTTGCTTAATATCAGTATATCATTTGACTAAAACTATTTTTATATTAAGTTTATACAATAATATTATCCTTTATATAAAAACATCTGTATGGTTAATGATTATTTTATATTAAAAATCTTTAAAAAATATTTTCTTAAGGGTAGAGTGTATGTCAATCATTTTCAATAATAGTAAAATTGCCATACTATATATCACAGCATACAAAACTTACTACTATAGCTAAATAAAATGCATTTTGTTTATATCGAAAAAAAAATAGATTTATGGTATTTTCAATATCTGAATTTTCATTTCGATGCAAAAATTTAATAGTTTATATTTAATTTTTTTAAAAAATATGTCAAGAAGTTAGCAATAGTTGCGACGGAAAATTTTTTGCGATGGGACAAATCAAGTTAAAACCGGTTTTTGATAGTAAACAAAATATCTAGAATATTCGATCTCATATTAGTATTAGTAATTTTGTATTACCGATGATCATAACAATAAGTTTCATAATAGAAATGATGTCATTACACTCTACTCTTAAATATTTATTTGATATCCATATTGTACAATTTTAAACAAATGTGCTATACATAGTATATACTTACATGCATATATATGTACTTATATTTATTTATACGGAATTTGTTACAATCAAACCATATTATCAAATTGATGAACATTTTATATAATTATTGTTCTCAATAGTAAATCTAGAACATAAAAATTTTATAAATGTTCTCATTAAGAACATTTCAAAAGGATAAAATGTTCTCAAATAAGAGAACATTTTCTAAATATCAATGTTCTTAAAAAAACTCAAATGTTCATTGAAAACCATAAGAACATTGAATTTTAAACACTGGGGACTGTTAAAGCCAGGTACCTTTATATGTTTTTTATTTTTTTAATTAAAATTAGGGTAAAAGTTAGTTAGGAGTTAGGGTTAGGGATGTCTTATAGGAAAAATTGCCTTCCCGTCATTTTTTATTAATGCTCTGAGACAGGTTTAGACACTCATTTCTTGTATTTTTAGTGGTTTTAACTTTTTTCTTTGTTTTTGTTTTGTCGGGTTGATCCATGATGATCAAAATTTTACAATTTGATTGCTTTAAGTCACATGATGGTACCTGGCTTTAACGGATCCCCGTTTTTGGAAAGAGTTAAATTTTTACATACCAAATATGTAATATATATGTAAATCACTGTTATGATGTAAGGCTGGCATCACTGATTATAATCTCTCATTATGATGTTAACGTTGTTAATTTAAATTTTTACATACCGTATATATATAATATAATTTCATATGCAAATCACTCAATATAATGCAAACTGGTGTCACTGATTATTTTAATATCAAACATGAAATGTGGGAAAGATGGTTTCTGATCAACTTTTTTAATGTTTGCTATGCTGATTTTGAGGGTTATAGTCAGTGATGTCACTTGGTTATTTGGCCGGCCAATGGCCGCGGCCATTGGCCGAGGCCAAAAGGCCAAAAATATAAATTTCATTTTTGGCCGAAACAGCCAAATAAAACTAGTAATTTGATTGGTTAAATCTTCACTTAAGTAATTTTCTATATAACTTACTAAACCTTTGTTTATTAAACCTTTGCTCAAATTACTTATTAAACCTTTGTTCAAATTATACTTTTATATACCCTTTTAAACCTTCGCTTAAATTATTTTATTAAACTTTCACTTAAATTATTTTTATATAAGTTATTAAACCTTCACTTAAATTATTTTTTATATAATTTATTAACTTTCGCTAGATTTTTTTTTATATAGCTTAACAATTATT
This sequence comes from Gigaspora rosea, assembly GCA_003550325.1. NCBI lineage: Eukaryota > Fungi > Glomeromycota > Glomeromycetes > Diversisporales > Gigasporaceae > Gigaspora > Gigaspora rosea. Next base: position 72,643 of record QKWP01000560.1, read on the forward strand.
ACTTAAGTTATCTTATATATTAATATGCTTTCAAAATGAACTTTCAAGCAAACTATTATAATTAAAAAAGAACTTGAAAAGAATCGTTAGATTTAATTATTCTTTCACGTATAGTTAAATATCGATCCATTCTATAAGTTTTATTAATTCCAATAGTTCGTCAATTTCTTTATCGCAACTTTAGTAATAGCACATGAAAATAGATAACTATAATGTTAATTAACTTTTTTTGGGAAGGTAATATACAATAAATACAATTCAAGAATAATGGTTCTTATAGTTAATAGTGTGGCTTTAAACAAAACCAGTACGTATATGTAATATATATTAACATTAGTATGCATATAATACAGTATTTTTATATACATTTCTTTTTTATTACTATACAGAGAAATTTGGCCACTTGGCCGTTTGGCCATTTGGCCATTGGCCAACGGCCATATCGGCCAAATAATTTTTATTGGCCTGGCCAATTGACATTCAACTTTGGCCGCAAAATTTTGGCCATTTTGGCCAAATAATTATATATTGGCCGATGGCCAATTAAATTTTCCTTGGCCGATTAAATTGCCATCACTGGTTATAGTGATTCTGATGACACGGATGACAACACGTACATGTTAATATATATTGAATGATGGTGTAGGAAATGTATACCAGTACAATCACATGAAATGTGAGTAATGATTTCGTTCAACTTTTTGGTGTGCTATATTTTTTCCTATTTTGGAGGTCGTCTAAAGCTATGTACCCACGTGACATTTTCGTGTAAATCAACCAAACGGAGTCGCGAAATTTTGTTTACACAGATCAGCCCGAGAAGTCAAAAAAACAAAAAAAATGCAAGAACATAAAAACGTATTCTAAACCTATCTTGGGCCATTAATAAAAAATATCGGGAAGGTAATTTTACTTATATTGGTCCTAACCTTAACCCGACCCTAATGCTAAACAGTCTCTGATACGAATTTTAACTAAAATTTCAAAAAATCACATGGGTACATGGCTTTAGCCATTCCTCTATTTTGGAAGTTACTTGTTCATCGTATTTTTTTCCTATTTTAGTAGGTATTGAAAAATATCATATGTTACGTGTAATTGCTTCATTGTGCATATGTATGAAAAAATTATCATCGTGGAAAAATTACATATGTCCTATACGTGTGTGTGCACATAATATATACCAGTACGATTATGGTTCTTCTGTAACATGAAATGTGGAAAGATAGTTTCCATTCAACTTTTTTTGATGTTTGCTATGCTGATTTTTTCAAAAATTCTTTTTTTTAAGGTGGGTCAAAAGTTTCATTTTTCCATTTCATTAAGGGTTATGGTGATTCTAATGGCACAGGATGACAACAGTATGACAACACGTGCATGTTGCATGTGTAAATGATGGTGTGGGAAATATATTTGTAATTGTATATAAATATGTTGTGATTAAGTGGATACTAATCTCATTATGTACTTGTCAAAAATCGATTGCTATCAGTTATAAAATATTTTTGGCACTTTGCAGTTTTTGATTTGCTGTATTCAAAAACCATAAGACTGTAAGAATATATGAACAATTATGACAATCTATTTATTTGCATGTTTATGTCATAATAAATTCGTTATAATTTGCAATTGATCTATCACTATGAATTAATTTTTTTTTAAAAAAATTGACTTTCATTTGTTATGCGCACTTTGTATTCGAGATTTAAAAGATCAACTTTCATTCGTTATGCGCACTTTGTATTTTGAAATTAGATTGAGATATGGACAACGTTAATATATCCTGTGTATCACCAGAATGGTAAGGTTTATAGCAGTAAATCATGATAGATGCTATAGTAATTTCAATGCAAACTAACTCTGCCCCAACCACGTATTGTGTTATTAGAATAACGAGCAAGTATTGTATGAGAACTTTTTACAGTAGTTCTTGATAGAAGCCACAATAATTCTTTGTTAACTCAAGCTTTAAACGTATTATATACCAAGTAAGTTTGTAAAGAATTTTTTTAGTAATTCACATGATAATTCTAATACATACTACCAGTAGTTCTCCTTTTCACTATTACCGACATAAACTACAATGGCTCATCTATAATTACATGCTACATGTTGTAAGAATAGTGAGTATTGGGTATAAGTTAAAAACCACTAGCAATACCACTGTATAATTAAACCAATGTCTTTTAATAGTGCAAGGCTCTTGAACCTTGAATTGGTAGGCGTGGTTGATTTGGTCTGGGTCTGAAGTTCTTTTAGGGTCTTACTGATGTCCAATTGAAAATGAAAAAAATTGCCCAATTGGACATAGTGACATGCCATCTCTTAAGATAAGTATTTCTTGTAAATAGTTCTTCAGTTTGTTCAAAATTCACTCTATTTAATAATTCTTCTTTATTTTAGTTGCAAAGGTTGAAAGGCTCTAATGTAATTGTTAATATTATTATTGATCATCACGTGATCAAAGATGATGCAGATGATTAATCTAACAATGAAATGGATTAAATTGTTTGATAAATTAGGTAATCAAGGTTAATCAATTTATGTTTTTGTATAATTCAATCTTTCTTTCTTTAATTGGGTTATACTAAACAGAGTTCAAAACATGGATTATAAAGTCACAAGCTTTACTTAGAATAACGAATATTCTAAGGGTGCAAGGTAATTATAATATGTGATTTATTACAATGATTTTTGGTAAAGAGAAACTTTTTTAGAGCTAACACTCCTACTTTTTTTTTCAAAGGTTAGAACTCGAGAATTATGCCTTATTGAAGCAAAAAGGGTCTTGTATACTTCTCCCGACTTGCAAGTGCAAGCTCTAGTAATTATACTAAAAGATCCTAAATTAATAAACTGTTTATATTATGAACTGATAACTCTCCTGACACAAGAAATTCATAACATAAGGCCAAATCCTGTAATCTAACATTAGAGCCTTGTGACATAGTTTAGAGTTCTATTTCAACTCTTGTTACTCAAACCAAATCTATCAATGCCTCAATCGAAGCCTTACCGTTATTAAAGTTAATTTTAGAGTAAATAGTAGTGACTTTTAGATATAAGGTTCATTTTACTCCTTACAACGTAGGTACGTAATTTTGATCAAATTTGTAGATCTTACTATAAGGCTGTTTGAAGTTAATTTTTTGGTTAACATCATCCCCTCCCTCTCTCCCAATGGCCCCCGGCCCTCCCGATAAAATGAACATATGAAAAAAAATAAAAAAAGTGAATATTATCATTATTTAGAAATCAAATTCAATATATAAATTCGATTTATTACTTTGTGCATGAGATATTACTAGTGTATATTAAGTATTTATAAAGTGACTAGCGTATGTACATAGCTCTATATATGGGACATCTAAAGCAGAGCAGAATCATGTGGCACCTGACCAATCAAATTAGGAATTTGATATTCTTTGGTGAAGCAAACAAGAATGAGGAACGAAAACCTTGAAAAATACAGTCTAAACCTACCTTGGTGTTTTAATTAAAAATGTAGGAAGGCAATTTTGCTTATATATTACTACCTAAACCTATCTAAGGCCATTTGAAGCTATTTTTTTAGTTAACGTATAAAAGAGTAAAAATTAAAAAAAAAAATAAGAAATTCGAAATAATTCTCTGTTGTTTTTCGCAGTTATATGGCAAATAAAAATAAAACAATAATTTAAAATAAAAAAATAATATTAAAATAAAAAAATAATTTAAAATAAAAAAATAATTAATAAAATAAAAAAATAATTTAAAATAAAATAAAATACAATAAAATAAAAACGAAATAAAAAAATAAAACATAATTTAAAAAAAAAACATAAAAGAAATAAAAAATAAATAAATAAGAACAAATTTTAGCTCCTACTTTGCTGTATGCTTATTTAAGTTTGCGATGAAACGATTCAAGAAAACTGCTGAAGATAGGCTTCCGAAGGGTTTTTTATTTGATTTTGAAGAGCTAGAGAACTAATGAGTAAAAAATGTTTGAATAAACATTGGGAACCCAAAATTACGATCTGTAATCGCATACATATTTTTTAAAATGATCAGTTCTGATCACTAGATCACGAGAATTTTGGCTGTAAAAATTGTACATACTTACAAAGTTATTTTCTCTGATGATACATTATATAATTAATTAATTAAGGCCATTTGAAGTTAATTTTTTGGTTAACATCACCCCTAGCTGAAGTCACCCCCCGAAAATGAACAGCCAATCAATGTTCGTTTCATATGTTCATTTCATTTTACCTCCTCCCTCCTCCTGAGAGTCCTGAAAAGTGATGTTAACCGAAGAATTAACTTCAAACGGCCTAATTACTACAATCACTACTAACATTTGAAGTTAATGTTTCGGTTAACATTACTCCACCCCTAGCTGAAGCCTACTCCCAAACAGCTAATCAAAATGCTGATGACTCTTGTCAGTCACCCCTATGAAAAGTGATACAGGTTGGTGTCGGGAATACTCGAAATGGCACAGATCTTGTGGCACATACAGGATCGTTTTACAGAATGGCACGGACATTGCGGCAAAGGGTGCATGTAATATTACGCCATATGAAATAGCAAGTTCAGATAGCACGAATCTGTAAGTTATACACATGTTGGCTCGTAATATATGTTAGCTCATTTCGTGGAGAGCAAAAGATCAGTAAAGGGTGTTTTTTAAAAAAGGAGCGATATCTAATGATTTTACTAATGAAGTTTCTCTGTGTCTTAACAAAAAAATTCCTTACAAAATTTTGCTTCATATGCATTTAGTTTATTCGTCTTATATTGATTACTTATGAAAATTTATGTTTTAGTTAATCCACATCATTATCTCAGTGACACATGATTTTAGGTTTATTATCTATGCCAAATCCTGTGCAGATTTGACTAGTAAACTGCTGCAAACCCCAAGCCATTTACGGTCCAATTGGCACAAGCACAAGGTCCCGCACAATCCACCAAATCTGAACCAACTCGGGCCATACCCGTACAAATCCGAACCTTGACCCATGCCTATCTAATTCCATCCCGTGCCTATATGGTACATTTTTCTTATTGCACCTTATTTACATCAACCAATGAAATTGCCACATTTTTTCATTTTTATATGTTCATTTCATATATTCATTACATTTTACCCCCCTTTTCCCATGAGAGTCCTGGAAAAGTGATGTTAACCGAAGAATCAACTTCAAACGTCCTAAGGTGAGAGAGCATATACGTTGACCAATTTAACTCTATTAGTTACTAAAAGATAAGTTTCTAAGATTTACTCGAATAAAGTCTTTTTAGCACTATACTAGCTTACTTCCTTATTTTCTTTAGTAAAATTGAAAGGAACTTCTCTACTTAATGTCCCTCTTTATTGAAATCAAATTTATTCATTTATATACATTTGAGTCTATATATAACATGTTAACTTGTTGTTTAGTATTTTAACATACTATGTGCTATTCAACAATGATACTACTAAAAAAAAAAATTAAATACAAAAACAAAAAAAAACATACAAAAAGTACAAAAGCTGATCATACTGGTTCTGCGCTGTGTCACGCACTGCGCAGCTACCCTAATTGAATTATTATATCTTAGTTTCTAACTATTTTAATTATAAATTTGATAAAAACCTTTAAACCGTTTGAAATTCAGAGCAAATTTAATTGTTCTTAATTATACTATAAAAATATTTCTAATCTACTTTGTTTAAAAATTAGTGATTGTACCTGGGTAGAACTTGCAATTGTGTGAAATAGTAATTTATCCGGATATCCGGGTAATTTAATAGTAACCGGGTAGAGGTTTTCCCAACGGGTACAATCTCTATAAAAAATCAATATAAATTAAATAAAAATTTTTGAATATAAGAATTATATTTTTGCGACATTTATACTTAAATTACAAGAAAAACATTTAACTTGCTCATGGGCAAAATATATAAATTTTAAAAAAATTTTTAACAAATAAATAATATAATTTTTTTAACAAATTTGCAAATATTAATTTAGATTTACTGTTTTTTAATGGAAATTATAATTAAAATATAGAATTACAACTTTAATTATTGTATCTTTTGTAAAAATTAAGACTTGTATTAAAAGTAAAAAAAAAATTTATAGATAGGAATATATAAAATTTTGAAAATTTACATAAAAAATTTTATAATAAAAAAATTCAAAATAAAAAATGATTTTTATAATATGTGGTGTCTTCAATTAAAAGGGCCCATTTTTACATATATTTTATTTTGAGATATTTGAGTTTAATTATTTGTTTTGATTTTCGGACTGATCCGGGATCAATAAAATTTCACGATATTGATTGGTTAAAGACTGCAGGTGACTATCGGGTAAACTCGTGACGTGTTGGCTCTATGCAGCCTCGTGTAATTTTTCCTTTTACATTATCTTGATTTTTTATTATGTAAATCGACTTTCATTTATAATTAAAAGTCAATCATATCAAAATTTATATGAATCTAACGAAAACTCATTTTTCAAAAAAATGTAAAAATGTGTCCTTTTGCATTTAGTAAACTTGAATTAAAAATTACAATGTCAAGAAATTTTCAGGGTAATGATTTAATTAAGGAATTTGCAAAACATAAAATTTATGATCTATGCTTTAAAAAAAAAGATAGTTTCACTTTTTTTATATCTTACAATTTCTTACAATATAATTAGGATACTTTATTATAAAAAAATTTTTGTTATTTCATATTTTTATAATATCTATATTTTTTATTTTTTCCCTTCTATGCAAAAACCTTTGAAGTATTTTATTTTGAAAATGGTGTTTTGAGACTATTGACGAAATCAAACATGACATTTGGTTGGCATTCACGTTATTATCTGCATAAACTTAATGCTAAGATTCTTTTGTAAGACAAATATAATGCCTATACATTTAATATTTAATTATTCTCATCTATCTATTTTATTGAATATAGATTGAATTGTCATAAACAATTTAAAAGTTCTAAACTAAATTCGCTTCAAGACACGTTTGAACCCAAACAATTGCTTAGAGGTTTTTTTTTTTTTTTACATATTTTAATATGGTCTCTTTCTAACTGAATTTTATTTTAAGGATTCATTATAAAATATTATTAATGGCAAGGATCACTGCATGGAAGTTGCGTTAGCATCACTTGATTATCCTTTTCCGATTCAAGCTTGGTCGCCTAGAATTAATTAAACCTGGGCATTCTTAATCGATTGATTATTTTTAATATTGTATTTGGAAGGTTGTGCAGATGTATGAGTAACTAAACAGGCACAAAGCTCTACAGATAAGTTAATAAGGTTGGTTATTTAGCAAAAAAAAAACAAGATGAGCTCGATTGATTCATACACATTAGTAGTTTACCCGACACGATTCATTTTCATCATAGCCACCATTTTTCTATTTTTCTTGTATTGAATATGTCCCTGCAGGAAAAGGAAAAAAAAAAACACGGAAAGGGATAATGAAAAGATAAAATTAATGGATAAACAATAAAAACAAAATCTTATAGCTGTTGATAGCTATGTACCAATATTTTTTTCAACTATATAAATTCCTTCCTCATTATCATCACATCATGGGACCATGCATTGCTACTATTTTAATTATCTCTTTTAATCTTTTTGAAACCTCTCTTATTTGTTTGGTACACGCCATAACAGAACCAGAATTGAATTTTGTCTTTTTTACTTATTCATGGTGAGAAAGAAAAAGAGGTACATTCGATTCTTAAATCACCATGAATCTATTAAATACGTAATCAAATAATAATGCGCATGGCCAATTACATGGAATCTAGTTTATAAATGCAATACGTAATTTCTACGACCGATTAATCAGAAATTAAAGTCATTTATGACTTAATGACTACAATAACAATCGAATTTATTATCATTTATATGAAGCACGATTAGAGCGACGACATTATTGGGTAAAGACAAAATCTTAGTTTTAGATTTATTGGTCAAATATTATCTGGAATGAGCATCTATCGTAAAATGATATTAGGTAATAAAATGTCATTTTAATTAATTAAAGAATGATGCCTTCTTGAAATAAGGTACGCTAAATTTTGAACTCCTTATTGTACAGTAAAAAAAATAAATATATACAACAGTTAGTAATGAATAAGTACTACATCACATAATTTAATAACTATTAAATATCTACATATCTTTACTAATCCTGTTGAGGATCGATAAGAATTTCATTTTTACCACCTCCGGCAATAACTTTTACTCTTGTACTCATATCAAAAGGATTCCCATCATATGCTACAAAATTTGCAATGTTGCCTTTCATTAACCTTCTATCTCTCCTATTTAAACCAAGGATTTCTTCCAAGTTCCACGAAATAAACCCAAGCGAATCTTTTTCGGAAATTATCCCTTTAGAATTTATTGCTGCCCAGCCAGCATCCCAAATTAAATTCCTTTCATCACCTGAAATTTGTACACCTATTCCTACCATCACTTTATTCGCGTGAAGTATATCAATTCCGGTTGCATTAGTAATAGGTGCACCTGTTAACGCATGTCGAATGTTCCACAACATTGGAAGAGGTCTGGGTCTGATAATTATTACGGATATATTATGCCTAGCCAATTCAGCGGCATGCATATGTGCTTCAGTACCACCCAATATCACAAGATTTAAATTTCCACCATTTTTTCTAACTTGAATTTTCAACCGAATCAAGGAAGCAATTTCATCTTTGTTGTGAGTTTGTATTACAAAAGGGATTTGTCCACGTGCAGCACGACCAAAGATATTATCTTGCCATAGATTCTTTATCAAAGTTTTTCTAATCAAAGCAATCTGACCCGAAACTGTTGGTATGGTGTCTATTAATTAAAAAGGATCTCATAAGTAAATGAAGTAAATAATAAAGTTTAATATATTTGTCTATAAATAATAAATAAATTTATAATTACTGTACTTGAATTCAGCTCCTACATTAGCATGAAGTGCTACGTGTTCCTTAACAATCGGTTCAGGATAATCTAGAACTTATTAAAGAAATAAAATATCTGGTTAGCACTTTATAACAATTATAACAATTGTCAAGACAATATTCCTAAAATATTATAGCAGTACTAGCTCCGGTTTCAAATGCCATAGAAACGCCAACAAAAACGCCTCGAGACGAGAGAGGTGAAGTGGACGAGAGAGGTGCAGTGACGGCAGTAAATACTCCACCCTTATACGCAGCTTCTAAATGTTTACCTCCCAATTTCAATCCATCAATCGCATAAATAAGTCCTTCAGCATTGTCAGGATTGGATACAGGATTCGCAACACCATCTGTTGTGGAAGATTCTTTAATGATCTCTGATAATCCTAGAGATGGCGAAAAAGCAACGAATCCCTTAAATTTAAATGGGCTTAGATTTATTGTTATTAGAACAAAAAAAATCTGCTAAACATAAATTAAAAAAAAAACCTACGGGTAATATATATCCACCATTTAAATCTATTACTTCATAAGATGAAATATGATCTGGTTCTATACAATTAATACCAATACATTCAACAATGCCATCTTTAACTATTACACTAATCTCTCCTTGTGTTGATGAAGTGGTATCAATTATATTGTTCTTATCAACATAAACCTTGCCAACATTTTTTAAAACAAGTGAGGAGGTTAATCGCGATTTAATAGGCTTCCGTGTAAAATTTGACTTTGGTATAGATGCATTTATATTATTTGATGGAATTTGTTTTGATATTTCATTTTCAAGTACACTTGAGGAAGTGTTGAATTGAGGAATTCCATCGATATAAACTTCTAATGGTGTTGCACCTAAAGTAAGTGGATGAGAATCCCAAACCTAATAATAATAATAAGGTAATCATAAATAAAAATGCATATTTATAAACACAATCCACATTTACATATCCATTTATCATTACCACAACATCAGCATCATATCCCTTTGAGATTTTACCGATGCGATGATCTAAACCAAGTGCTTTTGCGGGCACTGATGTAACGGCTGCAAGCGAAAGATGTTCATCAAGGCCATAATAGTTTGCCTTGGAAGCTTCATACATCAAATTTTGCTATAATTAAAGTATAATAATTTAGTAATTTATTTTGTCTTATGATTTCAAGAGATAATAATGATAAAAATAATTTACCGCATTTGTTACAGGATGGTCAGATTTTAGAACTACAGGAATATGTGCATCTGCCAAAATTTTCGGAGACTTTGTACTAGCTTGAAATGCTTCCTTCTTGGAACCCCAATAATCAGAAAATGTTGCAATTGTAATATTATTTTTTACACGGTTTTTAATAATTTCAGTAATACGATAGGCATCTAACGCATGATGAAAAGCTGTAATATTAAAATTAAATTCTAAAGAATGTCGAATCATTGCTTCTATATCATAGGTCTATATAAGAATGTTATATATTAGAAGTTTTTTTTTTTAAACTCGGTAATAAGTTTTGCGATAATCACAAACCTCATAACAGTGGACATTCAGCTTCGCATCGCCTCTTAATAATGCCACCAAACTTTCGAGTTGTAATTCTTCAGGAAAATACGAATTCAATTGCTCATCGCTACTTAATTTTTCTGCAGCTTTACACCAATCATCTTGTTTCCTCTTCAACTTCTGTGCCTCAGCAAAGGTTTTACGGAAGAGCCATGCTTCTCCCATCCGTGTGGAAGGAATTCGTCCAATAGGACCATAGTTCCCCTTTATTTAGCAAGAAATTATTCAACATGCGAATTTTTAAATTTAGTGTGGCGTAAATAAATGTTAGTACGTACCTTTGGATTTTCACCACAAGCCATTTTTAACCAACGCCAAGTTCTCTCTTTTTCAGGATCAATGTTTGCATTAATTCCCATATCATCCACTGACAAAGTATCAACGGGTCTCATTTTGATAACGAAACCTTCACCACCCATTAAATTAGAGCTACCAGGCAAAACTATATCATACATAGAACACTAATTAGTCATGAACATTATGATCTCATAAACTAATTTGACATTTCTACATTGCCATAGCTAATAGTTGCTCACATAGAAAGGTGAAAAGGTGTGCTTATCACCAAATAATAACAAATGCAAATTTTATACTTGTATATCATTTAAATATCTAGGTAAATGAGTTTTCTTACCTAACGAAGTTGTAACGCCACCAGATGCGATAATCCTAATTACTGAGATGATATACCAATACATGAAATTATGTGAATTTATAAGTTGTAATCGGTTAATTCAATTCATTCTACTTTACTAACCTGGATCGCTTGGATTGATGGCGTCCTGAGCACGAAGCTAAAATGGAAAAATCTTATTAGAGTGTTTTATTTAGATACCGACAATTAAAATGATTGAATTCTAACGTAAGATCTGATCGGATTGGTTATTTCGTTCCCGTCGATGCTACCGATGAGAAATGGCATAGAAGCGACGCCGACATGGCTAGAAATTATTTTGGGTTTAAACGAGTCAAATATCATTAAAATATTAATAAACAATAGGTTATTATTTTGTTACCTATGCATATCTACAAGTCCCGGTGTAATATATTTTTTTTTAACATCGATTATAACAGCATCCTCCTCATCAATGGGATTTGTTCCAACATCATGGATTAACCCATTTTTTAAAACGATATTACCTAAAATAAATTCTCCTTTTTCATTTAAGATTTTTCCATTTTTTAAAATGACAGTTTTTGTTCCCGGAACGAATCTAGGATTACTTGTTCGTATAAATTTATTATCGGGTTTTACACGTTTTATCACATTACATTTATTAACACCATCTCTATATGATTCTTTAGATATTCTGATAGAATGTTGAGCAAATTTATATTTATAGGGAGTCGAATGAATATCATATAGCATAAATAAAGTAGTAAATAATCCGCAAAGTAAAATGGTTAGAAAAAGTTTTTTTGGCCTCAAAACGTGAAATGATGATATGGACGGATAGAAATTTCCAGTATATCCATTTCTTTGGATATAATCTTTAAGATTTTCTGCCATTTTTTTTTTTTTTTTTTGACGATAAGGTTTTTCGGCGGGCGTCTAAATTTTATAAAGATCAAAGATTACACAATAATATGCGTACAACATTTCAATTTTTCTAAATTTCGTTAGCATTTCTACATAAAAGTAAAACCGATAATATACAGTTCTTGATCGCACATAATCATGTTTTGATCTACGTACGTACGTTTTATACACTAAGGGGGGCGTACTTATCCTGTACACGAGGTATAGGCTTTTATTCTGTCCCACCTATATTCTCAAATATGATAGTCTAAATGCTTAAAAAAATTCCAAAGTTTAGTGTTCGGATAGTGAGATTGATTAAATGTTAAACCATTCATTTATTAATGGCTATTATATGCATTTTTAATTAATCAACTAGCAATGTACATGTGGTGGGCAACCTCGGCGCCCGCTTGCAATTTTTAAATGGCACTTGACTTAATATGTAATGCATTTACAGAATTCTATTAGTACTATACTGTGATGATTTGTAAGCTAGCAAGAAGGAACTTATAAAAGTATAAATACTATTTAAAGGGAAATAATTTTATCTTTTGTAAATTTGTTTATATTAACTGTTCTTATTGCTCAAAATGAGAGTAAGCTTTATTTTTAATAATATGTTAAAAATAAATGTAAATATAATTGAATTATTTTTATGAATGATCAATTGTAAATATGGTCAATGGGTACAGGTTTATTAAGATTTGTGGTTTGTTTATTTTTTTTTAAAACGGATAATAATGATAGATTATAATGCTAATAATAAAATTAATTGAAAATAGGAATAAGAATAACAAAGAATAAATAAGGCGAAGAATCCTGGTATTAGATTAACTAATGCAGTATACACTAGTGGTTAATGTTGTGTTAGTATTGGAATTATCATAACTAATCATAAGTTTCTGTGAAAAATTCTGTTGTAGGACTTACTTACTATTCAGATGTGATTAAGATTAAGTTAGTTGCATTAAAATTATCATAATTTCTATTATGGTTTACTGTAAAGAATTTAGTTCAGAATTTATTTGCTAATGCGGAAGTTAAAATCGAATTAGTATTGGAATTTTCATATTTTATGCAAATATTGTTACTCATTATTCCAGTGGACCAGTATTTGTTTAAGGTTGAGTTGTTTGCATTTAAATTATAATGCTTTACTATCTGCTATAAAGAATTCTGCTACAAAACTTATTCACTAATGAGTTACATACAGTAGTTGAGGGTATATGATTTTCTACTATATGCTACTGTAAAATTCTGTTGATAAAGCTTACTTTCTAATTTGATACACACAGCAGTTAAAATTGAGTTAGTATTGGAATTATCATGATTTCTACTGTAAAAATTTCTGTTACAAAATTTACTCACTCTTCCGATGACCACAGCATAGTTAAATTAGTTAAACTTGGATAAAAGTGTTATGTGATGTTTAAAATATAGCTTATATATACCAATATAAAAGTGCTAACCAAAAAAATTTATGCTCAAATATAAGCTCACATAGATTATTTGGGCAGTGATTATTTTTCACTGTGCGCACTGTGCGCAGCGCACAGAAACAAAAATTTGTGCACATTTTTTTTCAGTAGATGTGCGGATGCCGCACAGAAATAATTGTCATTTTATAAGTAGTGCGCACAGTTGCAACATTTTCTCAGTATTTGCCGCACAGAAAAGTTTATGAATTGTGCGGTATCCGCACAGTAAATTTTAATTGAAAAATTAACACTGATTTGGGGTCCTCACTATTCTATTCTAATAATCACAATGCGGGTTAGGGTTTAGTTAGTTCATGTTGGAATTATTATAGTTTCTATCATGTGCTGCTGCTATAAACCTTACTATTCTAGCAATACACAGTATGTGACTTACTTGCGCATATTATTAATCTTATCTACACCTTAATTAATCTAATTTCAATGATTCAAAGTGTCCATAACAAATAAAACTCAATTTTTTAAATTTAATACAAAAAGGTGAATTATTTTGTATTAGAATTACTATATTTCTATTGTGAATTTTACTATAAATATTTTGTTACAAACCTACTCAATAGATAAGACATTTTAATATTGAATTTGATCAAATTATTGTAGTTTCTATTACGAATTACTTTAAAAATTCTCATACAAAACTTGTGTACTATTCTAATAATCATAATATAGGGTTAAGATTGAGTTAGTTTGAGTTAGAATTATTATGGTTTCTATCATATGTTATATTTATAAACCTTACATTTTAGTAATACATAGTATATGACTCAATAGCACATGTTATTAATGTTATCCACATCTTAGTTAATTCAATTACAAAGATATAAAACAAACAAATCAATTTTTTAAAACAAATAGATTGACAACTAATTCATTTATTTACTAATAAAAAAAATTAAATTGTACTCTGCTACTTTTGATTTACCATATCCAAAAAACTGTAATCTAGAGCATAAAAAAATTTATCAATTATTATATTATTAATCTGCAACTATGTTCATTTGATTATTTGTATGATTAATATGCATCATTTATTTATTTCAATTCACACAAATTAAGTAAGAATAATTATAATCTTTAAAAAGTTAGCTAATTTAAATTTCAAGAGTCTTTGTACATATTTTGTTTAGTTGTATCACATAAAAAAAATATTTGCATATGAGCATTATTTTATAATAAGAGGATATGTGTAATATAAGACTTTGGCTTACCTCTCCACCCTCCACAATATTATGTAATATCTGTCACAGCCAGTATTGAAAATCTGGTTTAAAATTTATGTTCTCATAAGAACATGTTTATTTAATTTAATGTTCTCAAAAATTTCTTTATGTTCTCAATTAGAAATAATTATTCTCTTTTTCTCTCTCTTACTTTTTCTTTTTCTCTCTTTTTTCCTCTTTTTTTTTCTTTCTCTCTCTTTCTTTTTTTTTCACTCTTTTTTACTCTTTCTTATCCTTTCTCACTTTTTCTTACTCTTATTTTCTTTATTTTGTTCTCTTTTTCATACGCATACGTTTATGCTTTTGGTTTTTTTTTAATTTTTTTTAATTATAATTTATTTAACAAACTATATAAATGAAGCTAAGTTATTCATAATAATAAGATTATAATTTCATATATATATTTTTTAAAAAATTAATATTTGAGGATTTTATATATTGTTGGAAATGTTATCAGCTTGGTTCAGCTTATTTAAATAAGCTATTAATATCTCTCAAATGTTTAAATAAATAAGTAAAATAATATACTATTTTTTTTTACTAAAGTGAATTTATAAATTCAAAAATTTATTACTATAAAATTTTAAGATATACTGTAACAATAAAGTTTAAAATCATAATAACTAAAGATTTGTTAAGTATTTTCTTATAAAAATTATCATCATAGTAAGTTTATTTCTCTGAAATTTATATTATTATATGTATATCAAAGTTTATATAATAAGGGCTATATTTCACCAAACTAGAAATTATAAACCAATAAACTATATTATCTAAAATTCTTTATAATTTAAGAGCAACTAAATTGTTCTCTATTTAAACTAACTAACAATTACCTATTTATGAGCTTAATTATTTTAAACTACTATATTAATAAAACTAATTTTTTATTATTTTATATATATATATGGAAACACTTAATGTCCTCAAAAAGATTTAATAGAGAACATCAAAAATTTTGTAAATGTTCTCAGATTAAAAGTGATGTTTTTATAATAGCTTGAGAACATAAGATTTCCAATATTGGTCACAGCCCTTATGCCTGAAAGTTGTTTTTAGTATATATCTTGTTCCAAGTAAGACATTTATAAATTGATAACCAGTTAAGCAAAATAACAGTTATATCAGTAACGGTCTAGCTCTGTGATATGCAACATTTCTGGTTTTAGCATGACTGCATTGTGCAGCTACTCTAATTATAATGAACTAAGTTGTGAAATAGGAAAATCTGCTATTATCATCACATTATAGTGAAATCTGCATTTATTTAATAAAAAACATAATAAAATGCAGATTACCTACAGTATATATTACAATCTACAAAGCAAATTTCACTACCTTATGACTCAAATTTTATTCTATTCTACTGTATTATAATTACTACAAAATTCATCATGTGTAATACTAATTATGCTTTAAGCTTAACATACTACATAAACAAATATTTTGCTCCTCGCAATTTAGCTGCACCTCTAGTTCAATTATCACATATTGTTAGAGCTAATTTTCTAGTATATATAATATTCATTATAAGTTATGCAACTTACTGTAAATTCTCGAAATAACAGGCATAGGCATTATTTCGAATTTTGGCCAAATTAAGCTTAATTCATACCTGTTATTTCGAGAATTTATGGTATATAGCTTGGCATGTAATAATAAATCTTTACCAATATTTGTTCAATTTATAAATTTGTAAATTATTCACATTTTTTAATGCCATAAATCACTATGCACAAATTATAGTATTGTTAGTATACAACAAGAATGTAAATATTAATTATTACAGCTAAAGATATTAAAATTGTAGTAATTTATTTAATTTTGTATAACTTTGTATAAGATTTAGTAAATTGCAATTTCATATAATTGTACATAATAGTTAGTTTTTGAGATAAAATTTTGTTACAATTCAGATAGTACATCAAATTAAATAATGCAATAATGCTAAACAAACTTTTTGTAATCTGTTACTTTATATATAATGTATGAAATTATATAAATTTGGTTTTCTGAAATTTATGGCATTTTTGATCAAAAATGTAAAATATAAAGATCCAGAATTGAATAATGACTAGCCATGTGCTGAGTGTTAGGTTCTTCTATTGTCAAATCTTTTAATTTTTTTTATTAAAATAAAAATATCAAATTGTTAGACGTCATGTTATTGTTATATACACTATTAGCTATGCTACATAATTACTAGCTGAAATCAGTGCAATGCCGTCTGAATTTGCAATTTCTACACCATTATACTCACATTCATTAACCCCTTCTCTAGAATTTTCAGATACAAATATCTAATAATTACAATTTGTAGGTGCTTTTGGGCACGTACATACTATTTTCATGCACAAAAACTTTTCTATGCTGCATTGTATAGATAGATCTAAACGCGCACAATATAACGATGCATTTATCGAATACAGATTGCATTTATTAAAAGTTTTAAGGTTAAATAGCTTTTAACTCTATAATTAGATGTTATATTCTTATATGAATTTATTATATTGACTACAGTACTATAAGAATAGATAAGACTCTATTTTTTTAAAATAGGATTGTCTTTATTTCAGATAACCATATGGGCTGATCGGACTCATTTGAGTGATATTTAAGAGTTTATTTTAAAGATCACCTAAAATTTGTAACAATCAGATCTACATAAGTGATATTTTTGAATATTTGTACAACAAATATGCCAACCTGATTATTTAATTATTGATAATCAAATCGGTTTTTTTTCTAGAAAGCTCGAGAAATATAAGTTTGTAATGAGTTTGTAATAAGTTGGTAAGAGCTGGCAATGAGTTGATAATAAGTAGGTAATAAGTTTTGCCCGTCAAATTTAAAATAATATACTTTTTATACCTATACTATAAATAATTGTTTTTTTTTGGTTTAGTACTTTTTTAATGACTCTAATATAGCTTTTTTTGTTTTGGTATAGTACAAACGAAAATTACTATAGAAAAACATTATTATTTACTATTTGCATACTTAAAAATATAAAATAGTCCTATGGAACTTATGTTTAAAAGAATTTTACAAACTTTTTATTAAAAAATTATATAAATATCGCATATTAGTTATTCTTATTCATGAGAAGGTACTGTGTTGGTTATTGTCATATCAGTATTAGTATTGAAGTATTATGTATCACATTTTATATCACATGAAATGAGTCTAATCAGCCCATATGCATTAAATAGCAGAATCAAAAAATTTAAAGATTTAGTAGTTCTGGTCAGAAATGGTAAATGACCTGAAATGGTCCATGACTCAATCTATTAGGTCATTTCAAATTTTGTATTAAAATGTAATTAAGTTGGTCACAACTTCTTAATCAGTTATTTGAATTAAATATGTGTGTTGCATCACGAAGTTATTTTTATGTAAACTTATATATTTAAAATTATATGTAAGTCTACAAACCCAATGTAGACTTGTATAGCATAATCTATACATAAATATAATTTTTAAATAATATTTATTTAACAGTTATATACGGAAATTTAAAATATAAAAATGTGTTAAGTAGTCAAATAAGTAAAATATAGAATGAAATAAAAGTTATAATTAAGATTAGGCTTAGAATTAGAGTTGGCATCAGGGTAAAATTGCAAGAGGAGCATTTTTAATTAAAAATACAACAGTGTTCATTAGCAAATTTTATATCTAGATATATATTGATTACTAACCGTTAAGATATATATATCAATACCTATCACCCTGCTGATTTCTATCGATAGTGATAGTAATCGATATATATCCATGATAGTTAATAATCGATATATAACCAATATATCAATAGTAATTATAATCGATATATATCTATAATAGTTAATAATCAATATATAATCAATATGCATAATTAATACTGTAATGCATCTGCATCATGATATATCTGTCCAATTATACAATAATTATATTATTAAAATTAAAATTTATTTATAAGCCATGATACATATTCGTGCTATATACAAGTTTATTTTTAAAACTAATCAGCCCAACTTCTAAATACAAATAATAACAACAAAAAGAAGCAACTAAATACAATACAAAAAAGAAAAAAAAATTACCAAAATCTTTCCAAAGATAAAAATTGATCAAACCACAACAAACTTCCACCAATGTTCCTTCTATTTATACTTGAGAAAAGTCCAAAAGCCCAAAAATTGAAGTTACTAGGCAATAAACCCCACCAATGATGATGATACTAAGGTAGTAAAAGCATACCCAAAGGCTCCAAAGACAATGATGATAATGATACCAAAGCAACTTACCTAACAAAAAAAACAACTAGAAGTAGACTTATTTACCAACAAGAATGTTAAAATCCTAAAACCTTTTAAATGATGTCAACAAAACGGCAAAAGTAGAACACTGTTACTTCACTGCAAGAATGCTACCATTATTTTACTGCAAGAACGCTGTCATTTTACCACAAGAACTCTGTCACTCACTGCAAGAATGCTGTCATTTCACTACAAGAAAGTTGTCATTTCACCGCAAGAACGCTGTTGCTTCACCACAAGAATGGCATCACTTTACTACAAGAATAGGCATTACTTTACTGCAAGAATGACGTTGAAATACCAAAAATTGCTGCAAAAATATATTAGTATTAGTTGTAATAACAAAAAAAAAGAAAAAACATAATGAAAAAATATTTTCTTTATGTAAATTCGTACAACCTACTTTCTTGCCTCACCATTCCCAAAAACAAATGTACTTCTGTAAGGCAAGTAGAAAATCTCGACTCCACACTTTTTCTAATCCGCTTGGGGTCTTCTATGTTCTAATTAATTTCTTGTAAGTGAAATAAAGTTTCTAAAGAAAAAAAATAAACAAATAAACAAAATAAATAGAAAAAAATAATAAGTAAAAAAAAATAAATATAAAAAAAATCAATATGAAATAAAGTAGATTTGTGCAATCTATATTCTCACCAATAATAATTCACTATTCCCAAAAATGAACATACTTCTGTAAAGCAGGTGGGAAATCTCTACTCCACAATTCTTCTAATCCACTTGAGGTCTTCTATATATTCTTGTAAGTGAGATAAAGTTTCTAAAGAAAAAAATAAAAAATAAAAAATAAATAAGTAAATATAAAAAAGAATAAATACAAAAAAAATAAATAAATAAAAATAAATAAATATAAAAAAAATCAAAATGAAATAAATACAAAAAAAATAAATCAAAAAAAATAAATCAAAAAAAGAAATATAAAGAAAAAAATTCAAAATTGACGAAAAAAATAAGATCAAGGATCTAAATAAAAAAAGATCAAGAATCTAAATAAAAAAAACTAAATCCAGTGCATTATGTAATACAAAATACATCAGTTCATAGGAAAGCAAAAATTTGTTTCACAATTAATATTCATTAATCGCTATATATCAGTTTTAACAAATACGATAAAAATCGATTAATAGATTAATAGTGATTTATATTTATTTATACTATATATCGATTATAGATATATATATTGATATATAGCTAGTTTATCAATATATATCGTTAATTTTTAATCGATGTATATCGATTAATTGGTATATATTGATATCTATTTATATATAAATTTGCTGATGTTATCCTAGTAAAATTTTGAGATATTGACTATTTCTTTTCTTAAAATTTATATAAAAACTTATTTATATTTTATAATATATAAAGGTTACATAATTATATACATAAATTTTATTAATATATAATATTTATATAAAATTTTTCAAAAAATAATCAACAACTCTTTTCAACAATCACTTGGACCAAATTTCCTAATGGAAGAAAAACAAAAAGTTTTTGTTGGAGTGTTGATAGTAGTCGCAGAACCTATGGTTTTTACAAAGGTCAACTTTCTCTATCTAGAGGGACTCCTTTGATATATTCAGCATGCAAGCCAAAAGCGTTTTAGTACAAGATAACTGGCAGGAGGTGGCGCCCTTGAACGGAAAATTTTGGTAGAGTCATTTTTTCTATTCTGTCAACGAAGTAATCTGTAAAAATATAATGGGGAACAACAAAGAAATAAGTTTTTCAATAACACTTTCCTTTAAATTTTTTACAAGTAATTCTTTTGTATCATCTTTCTCGTCTTTCTGCCTTTTTTCCAAAATTTTCAACAAAAAGTAGTGATTTGGCTTACCAGGACCCTGAAGAACTCTGATATAACTCAGATCCAGGCTCAAAATTTTAATATAACTTTATACACTTAATTTTATTAAAAGCTTTATACAAAATTATCATATAAGTTCAAATTTACTATAAATTATACAATTTCAGATCTGAGTACCAGTATGATCATGTTTACCACCAAAGCCAAAAACATAATTATACAAAAAAAAGTGACGAAGAGAAAATCAGAAACCTATCTAGAAAAAAAGTGTGGTAGTTAACTGTGTTCAAATTCAACAACAAAATTTTTAGTTCTGAAAATAAGCTACCCACACGATCGATGAACGTTGCTATATAGTAAAGTCTAAATTTTACTAAGTAAATCGATTAAAGTCGCATAAGTAACAATGTTCAGCAGATTAAAATACGCGTACCCTAAAAATTTCATACAAATCAGAGAACTTTTTATTATTTGACTTTTAATTTTTACGCTCAACGGATTTTTTTTATAAAAAAAAAACCGTTGAACGTAAAAATTAAAAGTCAAATAATAAAAAGTTCTCCGATTTGTATGAAATTTTCAGGGTACGCGTATTTTAATCTGCTGAATAATGTTACTATGCGACTTTAATCGATTTGCTTAGTAAAATTTAGACTTTACTATGTAGCGACTATAATCAATTGACCAAAAATCGCTTTATAAGTTACTCTCGATTTTTTTCTGCATATTTATTTATTGTTTATAACATATTTATTTATCGTCTATAGCATATTTATTTATTGTCTACAGCATATTTATTTATTTATTTTACTTAATAAAGTTTTGTATTCAAAAATAAGCTACCCTTTTATTGTGCTTTAAATTACTTAAAATAGTAAATAAGCTACCCATGGTTTTTTTTTGTTAAAAATCAACAAAAAAAGGTAGCTGCAACATACGGTATATATTGATTTATATCTACTTAAAAATTTTCCCGATGTATATATAGTATCGTTATACAAAAAAAGATCGTACTTGTTATAAAGATCGTTTTTGTTATACAAATAAACATCTAACTTTTCAAAAAATTACCAGTTGGTTATACAAATTTAAACATACGACATATGGAAAAATTATATATAAGTCTATACAAAGCCAGATCTCAGTATTACATATATTCTTCGGGGTCCTGGCTTACCTCCTCCAAAAGATCAGCAGTGTTTACTTTTCCAAATCCGGATGGATCCAGTAGAATACAACCATGTGACATGTTTGTTTATGAATACAGTTTCGGTGCTACTCCATATGATGTTGTTCTAGTCAGATGGTTTAGGGATATTCGAGGTTGGACGTATAGTCAGAAGAAGATATTAGTTAAAGCGTTGCTTTATAGTAGAGATATACAATAGTTGCAATTGTTATATAATTTTTATTCAACCTACCATGGGTTATAATAGTGTATTCCTTTTTCTTTTTTCCATTGGTTTTTGTTTCTTTTTTTTTGTTAGACTAGCCCTCGTGCTATACCATGTGGTTTTTTCTTTTTTGTTTTCCTCTTCCATCTTTCATTTTTGTTCTTTTTTCTTTTTGTATTCTCGTTTTCTTGGCTTTGATCTTTTTTTGTTTACCCCCTCTCCTTATTTGTCTTTAGTAAATTTCTTGCTAGCTAAAGGAATATGAAGGAGAGAAGAAGCCATTTTGGTATGGCACTTAGGCTAGTTTAACATAGCCTCTAGTTTTTAGATTCGTCTTCAAATTAGTGCAGCTGGTTGTGCTTGGGCACCGTTAAGGCAGCCGGGTAATGTCAGATTTGCAAATTAGGAGTAAACAAGTGTATTATGTAGCAATATACTTAGTATCTTAATAAAATACTGGTGAAACTGCCTAAGTGAATATATATATATATATATATTTTTATCTAAATTTTGCGATATATAAGATTTATATAAAATTTTTATTTAAATTTTACGATATATAAAAGTCATATAGTTATAATATATAAAATTTATGTAAAAAATTTATTTAGATATTTAAAGCATATAAAAGTTGCTTAATTATTATATATAAAATTTTTATCTAAATTTTACGATATATAAGATTTATATAAAATTTTTATTTAAATTTTACGATATATAAAAGTTATATAGTTATAATATATAAAATTTATTAATATATAAAATTTATGTAAAAAATTTATTTAGATATTTATAGCATATAAAAGTTGCTTAATTATTATACACAAAATTTATAAATATATAACATTTACATAAGCTTTTTTATAAATTTATTTTTATATATATTAAATAAATTTTACATAAATTCTATATTATATAACATATAAAAATAAACATGTATAATTTTTATATAGTATTCTATATAATATTTATGTAAAGTTGTAGATATATGTAGATTTTATAAAAAATGTACTTGCTGATGTGTATATGATTATCCAGGTATTTAGTCATATTGATATATGTAAATGCAAATAATTTTTATGCTCCCAACTAACCGGATGCAACTAAAATAAATATTTAAATAATCATGAATTAACTTAAATTAAAAAAAAATTATATTTACAACATTAATATAATTAAATAGTATGTCTTCATGAATAGATTATTTTAAATACTTAGATTATCGAACTTTGATTTATTTCGATCAACAATCTTTGTAATTTTTTGGGTCCCATAAGTCACGAATACAACATAAATATTCACCCTATGTTCGTCATATTTTATGAAATTCATTTATCTATAAAAGGGAAATACGGTAAATATTAATTGAGTTCCATGAAATATAATGAAGTCGAAGTGAATACTGTATTATAATCACAGAACTTATGGGACTCAAAAAAAAAAATTCAAATATGGTGAATTAACCAGTCAGTATTTATGAATTTAATTTTTAATACTTAGATTAATAAACATCCTTTATATTCATGGATTGTTATGATAAATGTTTGCGAATAACTTATTTTATATCTTAGATTAATAATGTGTTTTATACCACTAAGTTCTATAAGTAAGTGAAATTAAATAGTAAATATTAAATGGATTTTAAAATTTAGTGCACCTGCACTGCGGTGCACCCCTTTATGTATCTCAAAATTTTACTAGGGTAACCCCTGTTGTGTTACTAACAAAAATGCTCCTCTCTCGATTTTGCTAATATTTTAAACCTCCAACCCTAACCCTAACCCTAACCCTAACTCTAATCATTGTTTGTATTTGTTATAGAGTGCACTACAGTGCAGGGTGCACTAAATTATTAAACCCATATTAAATATCATAACTTATTTCAGACCTAGATTATAAAATGTTTTTATATTTACTAAGTTTTGTAAAATATATAAAATTAGATAATAATATACATAACTCGAATGGCTTGTTTAAATGCATAACCTCGATAAATATTATAAAATTTGTAAGCCTCTATATGACCCGTTGACCCGGGCATTCCTTTTACCAAAACGTTTATACAAGGTATGTTCTTAAGATCGAAGGCATTCCATGATCATTCCAAATTTTTTTTTTATCCTTAACTCCATAGCCAAGATTAAATCTATATGATCGATATATACGTAATTTCATCAATAAATATTCTCATGACTGTTTATATATAGTTATTGAAACATAATTTTTGATATATGTAATGAATTACTTACGTAGAAATATAAAATTTAATTACATAATATAAAACAAGTCATGCGCTTGCTGATGTGCTGAGAGTTTTTTTTTAAAGGTGATAAGTCGAGTCGTGGTTAGGGCTAAAACAACATATAGTAAATTTCGGTCATCCAAAATGTTGTTTTTAATCTATCTAAATTAAAAAATAATATAATGAAAAAATAGTATTAGATAGCTTATAGACTATCGCTATTGTTCTTTAGATGACCGAAATTTATTATATGTCGTTTTAGCCCTGGTTGAGATGAAAGTTTTATAATTTTGATCACTGTAATGAATCTTATCAAAACGCTTGTTCTTAAATTATTGGGAATTGTTTGGAATCGAACAGCGGCTTATGTTTGACGGTGTTTGCATGGGATGTAAGGATATAAAGTTTTTGATTAAAAAATAATCGTATGAAAATCGCGCAAAAAAATGTGTAAGAAAACGTATAAAAACATGTAAAACATTAAACAGTTTTTAAAATATTCGAAATGGAGTCGGTTTTTCCGAACAAAAAATCGGATAACTTTAGAATTATCTGAACAACTCCGTGACCTTTTTTTTTACAAGGAGGTGGATATTGAAATGTGAGGTTATGCTACGCTTCCTTTTTAAAATTATGTCAATTATTAATCGGTGTATATCATTTTTCAATTAAAAAAATGGATATATTTTTTTTAATTGACATAAAATTTGTAATTTATACTACTAATTATGGTTCTGTTTATTATTAATAAAAATTTTATTTTAATTTATAATTTTTTTATACCTATCGTGTATTTGGTCGCATGGTGGATACCACGAATTATTTCAACGATGTACATTTGTGTTTCTAAATTATTAGCGTTTTGTTCACATATGCGAAATTCTTTCATAATACAATGAGATATTCATTGTAGCATTATTTCTAATATTTGGTTAAAGGTCTCACTGATTAAGGAAGAATAATTTTATGGATTCATTAGTAAAAGGTAATGTATGATGACAAAAGAAGTATTAATTTATTTTATTTAACATTATTGATGCCATTTTAATTTATAAGATATTTAATTCAATAAGCTGTTGTTGATTGCAATGATTGCGTTAAGAATTGTTCTGAGTAAATTATCAATAGGTGAAACTTGAAAGATGATATGTTAATTAATAATTGACGCAGATGAGCAATGATGCATAACAGTTATGAAGTAGGTTGTTGAGTATTTTTGTGTTAGTTGGCATTGTTATAATTGTGGAGCGATTTAGTATAATTAAATTTTTAGCATGAAAGTAAATTTGTGCTTATATCTTAGGTCAGATTCATGGAATAAGTAGAAAAAGGATATGGAACAATGTTGGATGGAATTTTCATTTGTTTGTTTTTTTCATTTGTTGATATAGTTTAAAAAAGAAGTCTAGTCAATTCTGATCAGGTAATTGGCGAGAGTCATCCAACGGTTTGATTGGTTGTTCATGTTTTGCGGAGAGACTTCAGCTGGGAGTGATGTTAAACGAATAACTAGTCCAATATGATATATCATTATTCTATCATTTAATTTATAGGATAAACAACTATTATACTACGTAGAATCAATAACATTATTTAAACACAGTTTGAGGTATTTTTTTTGATCTTCGTAGCAACTGAGCATCATTACAATTATTAATAATTCATTGCATGTTTTAAAAGTGCGAATATTTCCTAAATATCACAACAATACACTACTAATACTAATTAAAATCAACTAAACTACTCTATCTAAACCAGCGTTTCAGCTGGTTTCAGCTGGGCGAAACTTCGAAACCTGAAATCTAGTTTCGCCAAAAGCCCCAAATCTGAAACTTCTGAAACCTTTGAAACTGGCGAAACTTCTGAAACTTCTGAAATTGGCGAAACTTCTGAAACCAATAACAACTAAATTTCATATAAATGATAGGTGAAAGTGATTTTGGAAATAAGTAGGATCTTAAAATTCGGATTTATGTATAAGAATGGCCTTTACCAGTTTTTCAGGCTAAAGCGAATCTTCCGAAACTGGCTTCAGAAACAAATAGCCAATAAAATCACAAGAATCCTCATTGCATGAAATAGCGAGTATAAAATTATTATTTGTTCAGAATGTTTTGGATTCCAGTTTTTTTATTCACGAAATATTTGGCGTAAATTTATGCCAGACCAATTTAATTTGGTGGTTTACATTACTCCCCTCTTCTTCTTTCCCCCATTTCCCCCTCACTAGAGATGGGATTAATGTGTGCGCATAATTCCTTAATTGTGCGCATTAATGCGCATTAATTTAGGCCAGGAGCATATTGAAAGGCGAATTAAGAAATATGGATGCAAAAGTCTCGAAAAATTCTGAAAGAAAATGAATGGACATAAAAGGAGAGCAAGATCAGGTAATAATTTGAGCACATATCTGATATTTTTGAAGGGAAAAATATAAATTCCAAAAATCACATCATGCGATATCATGTGCACTTTATATAACGTGTGCATTAATGTGCATTCATGTGCATGTTATTATTAAATGTGCATTTTTCTCATCAATACCCCTCACTATATATGCGGAAAATTTCAGAAAACTTTATAATATTGCAGATCATCTCAGAAAAATTTTTATAATAAACTACCTCTAGCCCCTCTTTTGTGAGAACGATATAATGTAAACCACTGAATTAAATTGGTCTGGCCTTATTTCTATTTTTTTATTTTTATTTTTATTTTTTTTTAATTCAAGAATCGTTCTTAATTGCATGGTATTTTTTTTTACTTAAGAAAGGTTCACACGGAGTCATTTTTATTTTTTGCTAAGTTTCAGATGATTCAGAAGGTTACACAGTTTTAGAAGTTTTAGCAGTTTTGAAAGTTTCAGATTTTGGGCAATACTAAAACTTCAGTAGGGATATTATGGTCCAGCAAGGACCACAATCTGAACCAATCTTTTGAACTGGTCTAAGCAGTCTATGGTCCATAAATTGGGACCAGTCCAGATTGGTCTGTCCATTATAAAATTTGTGATTATATAATTTAATATAGGAAATTTCTCTGTGCCACCTGGGTGGGATTTACATTTTTACCACCCCTACCAGATCAGCCAATCAAATTTTATTCTAGATTAGATTGTTTTGTTTATAAATATTTTACTGTTATTTATTTTTCTCTTATTTTTCGTCATTGGTGTCGTATTTCAGTATGTTTTTGTTTTGCTGATGTTTTGCATTCATGCTTTTCTTTTTGCATTCATGCTTCCTTGCTTTTTTGTGTTTGTGCTTCTTGCCTCTTTGCGTTTGGGCTTTTTTGCTTCCTTGCGATTGTGCTTTCTTGCTTTTTTGCATTTGTGCTTCTTTGCTTTTTTGTGTTTGTGCTACTTTGCCATTTGCATTCTTGCTTTTTTGCATTCGTGCTTACTTGCTTTGCTTTTTTGCGTTTATGCTTTCTTGCTCTTTTGGTTTGTGCTTTCTTGCTCTTTTGTATTCGTGCTTTCTTTCTTTTTGCGTTCGTGCTTTCTTTTTGCGTTCGTGCTTTCTTTTTGCGTTCGAATTAGCGCACTAACTCTTTATTTTAGGTTTCTAGGTTTCTGTCCTGTTGCTCTTGGCGTTTGTGGTTGAATCTCTAGAGTCGACCTTCGGTACGCTTCCTGATGTACTCTAGCATTTTTTTCCTACTAGTTCCTTTTTTTTGATTTAATTAGCACACTAACTCTTTTTTTCAGGTTTTTAGGTTTCTTCTCATTGCTTTTAGCGTTTGTGGTGGAATAGACTTTCAGTTTCGTTTCTCGGTATGTTCTTGGGTTTTTTTGGGTTTTTTTATAAATATTCTTTTTTTATTTTATTGCCATACTAACCTCTTTTTTCCTTTTCTTTTTAGGTTTCTTCCTCGCTTTTGGCGTTGGTAGTGTGAATCTTTGGAATGGACCTTCGGTTCACTTCCTGGTGTACTTTTGCATTTTTTTACACATGTATCCTTTTTTTTTGTTGATATAATTAGCGCACTAACTCTTTTTCTTTTCAGTTTCTAGGTTTCTTCCCTGTTGCTTTCAGTGTTTGTAGTTGATTTACTAGAATTGACCTTTGGTTCACTTCTCTTGGCGTTTTTTCCCACGTGTATACTTTTTTTTAATATAAGTAACACACTTACTCTTTTTCATTCGTTGTTTTCAGTAAGTTTGTACAGTAGGTTTTTTGTTATCTTCTTGCAGGTTCTTTCATCGTCTTTTTATGGGTTCTTTGATCATTTTTTTGGTGGGTTTTCTAAGGCCTCTTCATCGTTTTCGCCTTCCATTTCCCGTTTCTTTCGCCATCCTTGTCGCAGTAGATGGGCCGATTCTTTGCTGCCCTTGTTGTAGTGGATTTGGTGGCTTTGTCACTTCATTATACAATAATGTGCAAAACTTTTTTTTACACAAAGTTTTTTTTCTTTTTTTTTGTTATGTGAAGTTTTTTTTTATGTTATACATGTTTTTTTTTAAATAAAAAAATTGTATTTTTAATAATAAAAAATTGTATATTTAATAATAAAAAATTGCATTTTTAATAATAAAAAATTGTATTTTTAATAATAAAAAATTGTATTTTTAGTAAGATTTGATTGGATGATCACTAGGGTGGCAAAAATAATTTACCACCCAGGATGGCACATAGATAACTCCTTTAATATATATTTTTTATATTACTTTAAATACATAACTATGTGATTGAGGCTAAATCAAACTTGTTGTAAAATAATATTGCAAGCATATTCTTTAGTCAAAATTAATTTACTAGAATTGGTTTTCATATATAACTTTAATTAATAAAAACTGAATAATATTAAAAAATTTACTAGTTCCTAACAACCCAAACAAAATAATTTCTATATCTGTTTCTGCTTTACAATTATCTTTTTATTACAAGTAATTATTTTTATTTATATAAAAAATTATATTATTGTTAGAATACAGTTCATTTGAAATCTCAATACAAAATTTAATCAATATTTGAATTTTTTGGTAAATTGAATTATATATTTTTTTTATTTAAATTAAAATTCATAAAAAAAAATAAATAAAAACATAAATCAAATATATTTCTTTAATAAAAAAAAACTTA
The DNA here is from genome assembly GCA_003550325.1 of Gigaspora rosea. Classification (NCBI taxonomy): domain Eukaryota; kingdom Fungi; phylum Glomeromycota; class Glomeromycetes; order Diversisporales; family Gigasporaceae; genus Gigaspora; species Gigaspora rosea. Next base: position 102,230 of record QKWP01000560.1, read on the forward strand.
CTGCTATTGTGTGTTTTATATATTATTGGATATTATATTATAGTTCCTATAATTAAATTCAAAATTATTATTAAAGCAACTGGGTTTAATCTAAAAAAAATTTTGACAAGAAAAAAGGATCTATGATCCAATCCATTTTTTTTAAAACTATTGTGCATATACTAATAAGCAATTTGAGATATGATTGTCAAAATTTTTCATTCCTATTGGCTGCAGGTAGACTGGTTCTTGAACTGATTAAACTAGAACTAGTCCATGGACTGGTTTATAAAATTTAGTCCAGTTTGTGGTTTACTTCTTGGACCCAGTCTTTTGAACAAAGAACAGAACAGGATAAACTATAGTATCTCTAAACTCCAGTGCTAAAACATTTTGAACTTTGAAAAGGTTTTGCACAAAAACTAATATAAATCCTAATATAACTGTAAGGCTTTGATTGAGGTGTAAATAGATTTGGTCTGAGTAACTAGTTAAATAGAGCTATAGATTATATTAGAAGCTCTAATATAAGGTCATGGATTAGACTAATACTAATTTTACCTATCAGAGGGGTTATTCATTTATTATAATTAACAGTTTATTATATTATTTATCTATTAGGGAATTACTAACAATAGCACTTCTACTTTAATTTCAAAGGTTATTACTAGGGTTCTGCAATTCAATTCAATTTGATTTGATTCTTTTAAATATTTGATCTCAAATCAAATTCAAATACAGAAATTTTAAATCAAATCAAATTCAAATTGACAAAATATTCAGTTTGATTTGACAAATATTTGAAAATTTTTATTGAAACTATAGATACAATAGCTATTTATACAAACTTTATTAAGACTGCTATCTTTTTTGTTTTAGAGCTATTTTGATTAGAAGAACATTTTTTACTTAATACAGAAAATAGATTAACTTAGTAAAATTTTGTGTAAATTGAAAATTTTGAAAAGCAACCAAGTTTTAAAAATTTTTTAAAAATTACAAATAAATTTGATTTGATTTGATCAAATCAAATTTAAATCAAGGGCTTATTCAATTCAATCAAATTCAAATATGCCTAATATTCAATTTGATTCAACTTTGAGTCCCTAGTTATTATTCTACAATATTGAGCTCTATCTTCAAGCTTTTCTAGCTTTAAGCTTTCTTAGCTCTCAAAACTCTGCTTTATTGTGAAAACAAAGGACTATATATTTATAATTTATACTTTTACATGCTTATTTAATTACAGGTTTTGGTACATTGATAAATGCAATAAATGATATTACTGTAATGCAATAAATTATATTAATGTGATAAATAATATTAGTGCAATATATGACAATAATGCAATAAATGTGATTAATGGGATACTAATCAATTCCTATAATGTAACTAAATAAGGTAACAATCAGCTATTTACTATTACCTTAGTGTGGGACAGCAAGAGACATCCAATTTATACTATAAGTATACATGAGGACGAAAGCTAAAACCCAAAATTAAAATTTGAAAACAAAATTGTTTTTGACCTATTTTACTTGAAAGATGAAATTATTTGATACTTTTTTTGAATAGACTAAATTATAAGAAACATATCTATATAAATTTTATTTGTTCTTCCTTATAAAAAATTTTAATTTTTTCTAATGAAGACGAAATAGGCCTTTTTCAAAAATCAATTTCAGTGGCATCACTAACTATAAGGCACCAACTTTGGGTGATTATATAATCATTTTTAATTGGCTAATTTTGATGCAATTGATTCTGATTGGTTAAACTAATCTATATCTTTTCATTGTTTTTATATTAAACACCAATTTTTTAAACCATTATAAAATTCAACTCCTTATGACTTATTTAAAATAAAAAATAAGAAAATTCTCTGATAGTAATGTAGATTAGCTAAAAATCTATCAATTTGTCAAAGGGTTTTTTGATTTAATTTTTTAAAAGAGTTATACCAATTTAAAGTTTTTTTTTTCTAATAATGAATGGATGTCTCTTGCTGTCCCGCACTGTATTTTTGAGCTTGGGCCAAAATCTATATACTAATGCTAACTATACATATTGACTGAATTATATCACTAAAAATAGAAATCGGGATAGAATAATAATAAAATAAAGAAAATCGCCATGATCCTACAACACCCTAGCTCACCCACAAAAATAGTTCCCCCTGTAATTTTGACCATTCAAATTTTAAGATCCGGTATAACGTAAAAATCGAAGCAAAACTCACTTTTTTACAAAAAAAACAGGAATAGCTCTAAATTTTTATTAGAAACCATCTACAGCGTCCTTATAACCTAAATTCCTTACTCATCAAAAAGGAACTCTAAACCTCATCCGTTTTAGCCGACCACCAAATTTGGTAAAATCTTAGACAGTATTTAAGTTGCTCAATTTTGTTTAAATTCTATATTTAAATTCTGTTTTTCCATTTTTAAATGCAAGTTCAACTTATAATCAGACATTATACGTAGGTATAATTATGAATCAGAATTTCCAAATATAGGGTCAATTTTTAAAAATAGGTTTTGGATAGTCAAATTCTATTGCTATATTAATCAGTCGAATTGGCTTTCATCAATTCTTATTCGTGCTAATTTATTGTTTTTGATTTAGTGATTAATATGATGCCTAACTTATTGTTATTATAATTTATTTTATTTTTCTTTTTCATAGTGAATGTGGGTCGTATAACAGTTGTTGTACTCCAAACAGACTCACACAAACTCGTATAACAGAAAAAGAAAAATAAGTCCGTTATTGGATGTTCCGCATCTAATAACAGCGTATCTGGCTTTGAATTTAGTGCTTGACAACCTGAGCCCCTTCGGGGCCCAGGTTAGTACATTAAATTCAAAGCCAGATACTTCTTTATTTGTCATCCAAAATGATCATCATGTGATCCGAAGGATCACGGTATTCTCATTTTTCCTGTCAAATAAAACTGTTATTGGATACTACACATCCATTAACTATTTATTATTCACGTTATTTAATTACAAAAAACATTTCATTAGAATTATATATTCAATATAAGATTTTGAATGTTAGTTATTCGCATTATTAACGTAATTAATTTTAATTAATAAAAATATTTAATATATTTACTTACTACCAGAACCAGGGATGGTAAATTTGCCTATTTTGCAAATGACCTGGAATGACTTCAGAATGACTGGTCGTTACGGCGGCCATTTAAATTCCGGGTCATTAGAAAATGACTCGTGACCAAATGACTCGGGTCATTTGGAAATGACTCGGATCATTTGGGAACGTCGCAATCGGTGGGTCATTTAATGTTTGTGTATGATCAGATGTTGTGCCGACCTAGTCAGATAATAGTGGTCCGGACGGGTCAGATATTGATCCAAGTCATGACCCGGGACATCTCAACTAGTTTTGCGTTGATAATTATTTAGTCGACTAATATATTTATAATCATATAATCTATTTAATATAGTTAAGAGGTTTTATACAGTATTATAGAAGTTTTTATTTAGTTCTAATCATTAGCATATGCGACCGATCAAATGATGTTCGCTTTGTAGAAAAAGGGAAAGTGCATATAAAGGGCACTTATAGGGGATTGTCATTGGGTTTGCAATAGGGCCTTTCCTACTGCTGATCTAGTTCAAGACCGATTATATTTCGGGTTCACCAACGAACACACTGCGTAGGTGATCTTACCACGATTCTGATCTCTTCGTTACCACCTTGGGTAGTGCACCAATGGGCCTCAAAGGAACGGCGGTCATAGTTGAGTAGGCTATGCACGAATCAGACCATTGATTTACCCGACATAATAAATAGTATTGGTCACCATGCAGGGATCGACGATATTAATCAGCATCATGATATCGACTAACTAAAGTCGATTCTTTAAAATTCTAATTAAAGAACTTGTGCAAAATTAAAATGGGGCTAAAGTTTTTCATCATATTGTTAAGCATGGCGGGCTTTTATTCTGATTGGCTAATTTTATTGATCATTTTGTCACCTTACAAAATCTGATTGGCTAATAGAAAATAAATTTGAAGTAAACCAATTTTGAAGTTATTAAGAAAATGATGCATCAAATTATAAATTTTTAATTCATTAGATATATGCACAAATATCTTTATTAACTAAATCACTTTTTACAATACAAGATAAATATTAAATAATATAACGAATTAAGAAGAACCGTTAACTATTAATAAATGTCATACATGCTCATAAAGAGCATGAACAGCATAGAAAACCAAACATTAATTACAAAACATTCCAGGTAATCGTATATTTCTATTATATTCTAAATTTAGCTATATTTAACTTTTAAACAACCTGTCGAATAACCTATATTCAAAAAATAATATTATTAATAATAATAAAAACTAGTCGTAAGTATTATTATATGAAGCACTATTTTTTAAATTAACAAGTTAAAAAAAAAAAACACATAATATTTTATTAACAAAGGTACAATTTACCTTTGCTCACTACAAATTACTATAACCTATAAGGCAAAAAGTGTACCCCACTAACTTCTAGAGTAATTGTCCATTCTCCGGATTATTTTTACTGTATATAAATTGAAAGGTGCAGTCTATAAATATCAATTCGGCTTCGTTTGACAATTTGTTTTCATGGCAGACAATTCGTTTAAAGTCAGATGATATATGCGGAGTATATGTGACGATTATTTAGTGATTGGCCGATCAAAATTAAAGTCCGCCTTGCTATATTGCTGCAAGAAATATTGATATACACGTGATCGAAAATTAACCGTAATTTCCAACGAATTATGGCGCAAATACTAAAAGACATACAAATTGCTAAGCTTTTTTTGAATAAATTTTGGACTTCTTCGTTGAAAATAACCGACTTTGAAAAAATTTTCTGACTACTCTACAAGTTACTTTCAAATCAATACACAGAAAGGCAACATTAATATGATGCCTAAAGCTTACACGTATTTATATTGGTCACTTACTTTATCAATTGTTTAATTTTAAAGCATCAATATACACCAATACCATATGGAATTCTTGTTAGAAAAATGGCTTTCCGGAGCTATGTAGAATTTTATAAATGAATTAAATTTATTAGTCTTCTAATACTCCAATTTGATAAGCTTTCTTTTTTTATAGAGCTAGTAGGCTCTCCAAAATAAAAAAGGTTATTCAAACTGGAAGATTAGGTGGCTAGTGAATTTAAAGTCTACTTAGCTGGGTAATTATTTCCTAGTAAAAATTCTATATATTGCACCATTTTTTTCTAGAGAATTTCTATTTGTACACGGGGTGTATGTACACGGGTAATGTAAAAACCAGCTGATTTCGCAAAATTTTGATTATGAAATCACCTTCTGGCAAAAAATTCCTTGAGAAATTTTGGTATAAACTAACCCTCGTCCCAATCCCAAACCCACACTTATCCTAATCATAAGCAAGGGTTTATTTATCGTTGTAAAAATTGGTTCGATTGGCATGTTACACAGGTTTGCAAATTAACTGTTATTACCAGTGTGCAAACACCCCATGTTATATGTACGTACAAATACAGTATGAGCAATGGTTAGTGAAAAATGCCTAATCTTCATAATGCATCAAACAGGGGTCAACAGTATAATTTCAGACGGCTTAGAATTCTTATAATGGTTAAGGGGTAGATCGCGTATAAAATGATCGACATTTCATAATAAACAAAACAGGAATTTATAAAGTACTTATTTTTTTTTTTGGTTTTTTAACAAAAATCATAAACCTAATTTTTTCTGATTTAAATGGTAATAAACACATTAAAATCAGTTAAATTTAACATGAGATATAAGTATTTTTTGATTTTTTACTATGGAGTGTTTTCTTAAGACCGGAGGCACACGGTATTCCATTTCTATATATGAAATTTAACGCGGGCTACCCCTTAATTAAACCACCATTAAGATGATTTTCTCATGACTACCAATTTTGCCAGAAACCATGAACGATTTTTATGCATTTAAACGGTTTAATGTGCACCATACATTGTTCTGGTGCAACATCGACATATTTATTTTAAGACTAATATTATGCATTATTCAATTGCACACAAATATCAATTTGAGAACAAGTAATACATTGAAGGGAAATAATTTTCGCGTGAAATACAGAATCAAAAGGAAATAAGTTAAATTTAAATTTAAGTTAGAACCCAACCCACTATTTTTAATTAGTGCTCCAAGGCCGATTTAATCATTAACTAACTCGTTTTCCGACGGCCATCTTTCCTAAAAGTCATTTAACCGACATCACACAGGTGACAATTTACTAACTATATATAAATGCAACTAATAAATGCTAACCTTAACTCTATGTGATATCGGGTAAATGGACTGTGGAGAAATGGCGAATGCCTAATGAATAATGGATGAACGTCAAATAATTAATTTACAGGATTTTCTTTCCTGTCGCACATAGATCAATAATTTAAAAATAAATGTGAAAATAAGTACAGATAAAAAATGGTCTATTACTTTTCCACTACAATAATTTTTACTAATATTAATTTAAAATAAACATGATCTAAAAGCAAAAGGATCCTATGATTAATAACTCTGGGCCATAATTAATATACTAACACATAGTGTGTGAATAATTATTTGATAAGCGATCATTTATGGCGTTATTTTTATTTTATTTAGTTTGAAATCTATGTCAGTCACATATCATTGATTCTGTTTAAAGCGTTTAAAGTAACGATCGGTTCATGCAGAATTTAAGAATAAATAAAAAGGTTGCATGATTTTCAAGTTTATTAAATTGGTTTAAAAATATTTTTCACAATGAAAGATTACTCACAAAAATTTAAAAATATAAATAAAAAAATAGTTCTTCATCCTATTAAAGATCGAGAAGAATTAGGCAATTTTTTATTTTATATGCACTGTGTGTACGAGCATCTGTTTAATGGTCTTGTAGGCGCTCCAATTCATGAAAAGTTACAAAATGGAGCCAAAGTACTGGAATTTTGGTAAATTATAAAATTTTCTTGTTATTAAATACTTTACAAAAAAGTTATTATTAATTAAAATTTTGTAAAAACAAAAAGTTGGGATTCCGATCTTTGGATTACCGAAGTATTTATTAGCCATTTTGTCAATGTTATAATAATATTTTTTAAGTGACTAATTTTTAGGTTTACATTAGGTTGCTGCTGAATATCCAAATACGAAATTTTATGTTGCTGATTTTAACATATTAGCTTCTAACAACGATGATGATAATATTACATTTATTAAATGTGATGTTTGTCAAAAGCTACCATTCCCAGATGATGAATTTGATTATATTTTCTGTAGAGATAAATTTCATTTCTTTGAAAAGGACAATTTTTATTATTATTCATCAGAAATCCTTAGAATTTTAAAACCGGGAGGTTGGTTAGAGGTAAAATAAAGAATTTTATTTTACTATTACCTAATAGTATATTCACTAATTTTGAACTTGTTTATATTAGTTTGGATACTTATTAAATCATGACATAAATAATGGGCCTGCCACTAAACTGATGACGGATGCATGTACGTTTATTATTTATTTATCACATTTTCGAAACATATTCACTATTTATTATATTAATTTAGGGCATTTATGGTTTAAATCACATAACGTTGTTAAAGATTTCATGGAGAACTTTGAAAAATACCTTCAAAAAACTGGTAAAGTAGAGTCTATTTTGCATCAATTAGTAAAAGGTCCGATCGGAGGTATCAATGATTTTGGGGAGTTTACTCGCGAAATTGCTATATGCTATATGAAGAGTACAAAAGATTATTTGGCTCCTTTTATGAATATTTCAACTGAGGTGTTTGATAGCTTGGCGAGTATTGCTGAAAGTGAAATGAGAGCTAAAGATTGTGATATGTCAATTCAATTGAAAAGAATAATTGCGAGAAAAAAGATCCCAAGTTTTAAAGAAAATTGAAATTATACTTATCATAGCTTGGAGTAAATAGGAACTTAATTTTCTAACAAGTTAAATGTTGTGCCGATTCTATAATAGAAAATTTTTCACTGGTTCCCTGCAAAAAATTTTTCCGTTATTTCTCCATTTTGGTGAAAAAATCCGTGAATCTTCAATATGATCGACAAAATCTAAAAAAGCCGAATCATCTCCATGATTTAAAATTATATATTTCGTGATTGTGCATAATTATGGAAAAAACAAGACTTTTTATAGAGGTTTATTAATTGTAAATGGTGGTGATTTGCAACAAAATACTTATTTTGTTTATTTTATGAACTATTATAATTGGAATAGGCTGTTACGTACATTACTTATTATAACTTAAACTAATATTATTGAGTTGTTGCATATTATATACAGTGTTTAAAATTCAAAAAAAATTTGCTTGCACAAATTAACAATTTTGTGTAACAGAAGTAATTTTAAGTAATTTTATTATAAAAATTTACTTGCACAGTAATATTTTTTCTTGCACATTAAAAAATTTACATGCACTGTGCATGCATGTGCAAGCCAATTTTAAACCCTGATTATATATATATATATATATATTATATTTTGTTATTAAATTCTTTAAATATGCCAAACTGCAAATAAACAAATTAAATGCAATTGATAGTTAGGAGTTTGATTATTTGTATTTGAAGTTCTTGTAAGTAGTAAAGAAATGTAGTTTGACAACATCATCAAATAGTGAAGGCTTATTATTTCAAGAATCACAAGCTAATGTTTTTTAAAAACATTAAATGAATCCCTTTAATATATATTGACTATACTTTAAGAACATTCGATTATAACCAGCTAACTGATTTTTAACATCAATTAGTCAAGTCAATAAATTTAAGACACTTTCTGTTGTAACATATTGCAGTTATGCCAGTACCATATCTAATTATTGGTTAATTAAAACTGGGCGGCGAAGCCGTCACATGTTCATGTGCTAGTTTATATTTATTTTATGTTATGTTATACTAATATTGCATTCTACTCGTCCTTTTAATAAATGTTGACCCAAAATCAACTTTATGTATTTGAAAACCACCATTCTATTTCGCAATACAAACTCGTATAATGATTGATCATCTGGTGAAAACATTAATTTTAAAGAGTAAAATAGAAGTAGACTAGTGGTTGCAGAAAAATGTCGAGATCACGTGATTAGCAATCATCTTTCAGAAAATCCGATAAATCACGTAATCATATTCAAAAAAAGATATATAAATTTATTCTGGTTTCTTGCAATAATAAATACAATATTATTATGATCAAATGTTGTAATTTTGTTATTTTTGGTTACCTGCAAAAAAAAAAAAATTAGTTTTCCTACTTAGATCATGTTTTAGATCATTAGATCCAATCAAATACATTAAAATGTACAGCCCAGAATTAAATAAGAAAAATGATTATTAAAAACTTGCTACAATCTTTATTTTGGCCTGATGATCTGTGATTATAAATTCATCGGAGTGACAAAAATCTAAACAGAAAAAAAAAGAAAAAATAATGAAAACAGATATAGTATACTATAATGAACTGCATGATTTTTATACAAAAATAAAAAAGTTGTACGATCATAACCTTTTTTACTATCTTACAAAACCAAGAGCAACAAACACCAATAAGCAAGAGTATAGCTATATACAATGCCTTCAAATTTGCAATATAATAAATTTCTTTTTTTAGACAGCTTTTCCGATAAACTGATGTAAATCTTATTATCAAAACAAATTAGCAATAACTAATATAGAAAATCTGTAATTTACAAAACTAAGATTAGCATATAAGAATATTAATAACTAATAGAAATTCTCTTGTGTCCAATTTTCAAGATCTGTAGTTTTAATAAATAAAATTAAAGCATTTTCTTAAGTAATAAAAAGTCTTCAAATCAAAGGTTTATCTGAATACTTTACTAGAAAATACTGCATTATCATTGCAAATTTTGAAGCTTTTGTCACTATTATATAGAAGAGCTTGCTACTTTTATACCAAGTTTAACTCTAATAATTGATATTGGAAGGTCTTATAAATTTAGCAGAACACAGATATTAATAATTTATTAGCTATTTATATAAAAAGAATGTTTATTTATTTAAGGATTGTTTTGAAGTGCATACATTAGATGTATTATAAAATAAACTAAGAGTAAGACCAATCCCTTATATATATTTTTGTTTTTTATAATGCTACACTAAGATTGTGATGTCTATATTCAAGTGTGTAACTATGACTAGAGAAAATTTACATAGTTAAGGCACTAAGAATAGATAATAGTACCTAGCAGTAAAGTGCATTGGACATTTTGTGGACATATTGGACATTTTTCAAATTAAAATTACTTAAAATTTATTAAGATTATCTATTTTAATTTTTTTAAAAATGAATCCACATCTAAAAATATATAATTAAATTAATTCATTAATTATTTAAGCCTTGAACATAGGCTTGGACAGTTTTAGACAATCTTGGACATTGGACAAAAAACATAGTGTTGGACACGTCCAATGACAATACTGGTACCTAGTACTATTAAAATAGGATTAACATATCTACTAACAATAGAAAATCAAAAAGTCAAAGTTAAGCAAATCCAACTAAAACCAAACTACACAATCTGGACAACTGTATTAAAAAAAAACATATTAGATTTAGTATATATAGCCAAAAAATAATGAGCAGGGATGAAATTATATTTTTCAGTCTAAATTAAGCTTAATTTAGGCCAAGAATCAAATAAAACTCTTGTGCATTATTTCGCAGTTGTATGATAAGTGAATAATAAGCCAAGGCTTCAATCATTGATATTTAGATAATTTCTTCTAAATAAACAACTACAGTATTTACAGTATGTTGGGAATACTCGAAAACAACAACTACAGTAACTCAGCATGCAAAAAACAATTGCAAAAAATACCGAAAGAAGATTGTACCACTATGTCACTTAGTAGTAGATTGTTAGTTTATTTAGTAAGTGTAAGGGGTAACTGAGAAAGTAGCTCATTAATAAACAAAACAATGGATGCTAGGGTTCCGAAGTTCAGTTCAGTTCAATAGAGGTTCAGGTTCAGGTTCAATGTACCTGAACCTGAACCTGCTCTAAAAGTTCAATACTGAACTGAACCTGAACTTAAAATTATTGAACATGAACCTGAACCTGAACTTAAAAAAAGTTCAGTTCAGGTTCAGTTCAAGGTTCATGAACATGTTCAGGTTCATAATATATGCACATGTTACCTAAATCACAAAGTTAGAATTAATTAGTAAAATTTAGAAAATCATAGAAATTTGTATAATTTT
>QKWP01000560.1:114697-149247 GCA_003550325.1 Gigaspora rosea
TTTGTATAATTTTATTAATAAAATTATACAAAATGCTATGATTCTCTAAATTTTACTAACTGATTTATACCTCTCACTCTAAGTAAACTTGCTCAGTATCAAAAAATACATATATTTTTATTTAGACTCAAACTAGTTTGCAAATTTGGACTAGCCCGACCAAACTTATGATTGAGTTTGAGTTTAGTATAAAGGTTTAATAATTAAATTTAGAGTTTGAGCCTGGTCTGGACCAGAACAAACCTGGACCCAAACCTAGAATCACTGGTTCATATGAACACCAGACTGAACCTGAGCATGTTCATGAACTTATGAACTGAACCTGAACTGAACCTGAACCAGCTCTAAAAGTTCAATACTGAACCTGAACCTGAACATGTTTTAAAAAATGTTCAGGTTTAGGTTCAATACTGAACCTGAACCTGAACCTGAACTTGACCTAAGTTCAGTTCAGTTCAGGTTCATAGGAACACTAATGGATGCTGTTTCTTGGAACTCCAGGTCTTTATTATTTACTTGTAATTATATAGAAACTATTAAAACCCTTTATCATATCCATTAAATTGATTACCAGTAAACCTATTTTTATTAGTGAATCTAATAAATCCTTTTTACTGCTTTAAGCAATTAAAATTAATAAATCCATTAGGCCACCACAAAGTTGATTTATTTTGTATTACCTGAAATTTTTCAATTGTACCAATTTTTCAATTTTGACATCTATTTTTCATGCTATTTTAATTCAGTATCACTCGATAGAAATTAATTTTCTGTAATTGTCTAATAGGACTAACAAGAAAAATATAACTACTAGCCCAATTTTTTGATTCCTCATTGTGCAAAATGAAAAATTAAACTTGTATAACCTTAAATGTAAACATTATTTATTTGCAGTAAATTAAAAAAATCTGTCAGTATGTTCTGAATTTTGAAATCTATGTAATGCAAAATGAAAAATCAACTTTGCATGCCCTATTATCAATAAAATCATTAAATTATTAAACTATTTTAATTAAAACCATTAAAACCTGTTTTAACTATAGGAAACTCAAATGTAGTAATTGATCATCATAACCACCAATTCCATACTGCGCTACTTAATCACTATGTGTTTTTGGGATGCAATTTTGGGATTTTGGGGCTCACACTATGATTGTACAATTATGGAAGGTAGGTGATATATTAAAGAATTATACAAAACAGAAATAAGGAGATACAGGAAAAATTATTTGTTATACTGTAACTCTTTTATATAAACACTTAAAAAATTTAAATGAAGCCAATTAGTTTTTGTATCAATTAACTAAAATTTCAAGATATTAAGTTTATATAAGAAGAAATTCTGAAGTAATAAGAATAAGTTCAAAAATGAATAATAGTTCTTACATTACTAATCAAAGATTATCTTCCCACTTATAAATAACACCGCAAAGAAATATTATATAGCTTACTAAACAATGATTTCAAATTGTTGAATAGAAATATGATTTAAATTAATTATTGTCTTTTTAATTTTTGCTAGTTCATTATGAAAATGCAAACTTATATCTTAAATGTTCAGTGTTCTGTGATTCTCCAACATTAATTATTATATTGAAACCATCATTAAGAAACTCAAGATAATTTGTAGAAAATATATTGAATAATTTTGCTACCAATATCTAAATTAATTTTAAGAACTTCAAAAGTTCTTATTAAAGGAATTGGGATTGGATCAGGACAGTGATGGCAAATGACCTGAAATGACCAAATGACTCAAATGACCAATGATCGGTCATTGAGTCATTTCAAGAATGAAATGACCTATTGGGTCATTTGAATTTTATTGGTGGAAATAACAATTAATAATTAAAACTTGATTAAATTATGAAATTCGAAGTCAACATAATTCAAAATATTAAATATTTAATACTCACGCTAAGATTTGATCAATTTATAATTTTTTAAGTTCATTACTCCAGTTCTCGAAAGTAATATTTACCTTTAAACAAAAGCCCGAGTTGTCCTGTGCTAAATTACTGTGATTGATTTCAGAAACCCGTGATCACATAACATCTTAACCATCGATTCTAATTCCGTGACCTCATATTAGAGCCTTATGACATAATCTAGAGCTCTATTCGACCCTAGTTACTCAGACCAAGTCTATCCACGCCTCAATCGAAGCCTTACCATTGTTAGAGTAGTTTAGTTGATTTTAGTTAGTCTTATTAGTATATAGTTGCGATACTTACACGGAGGGTTCATTTAGCCTCTCACAACGTACATACATAATGAAGTTTATGATACGTCAGGTATTGTGTAAATTTATAGCAAAAAAAGATTTTTAAATAATTAAAATTAAATTATTAAAAATTTCTCAAATTCATTCGTTTATATACTGTACATTTGAATTTAATATATGACACGTTAACGTGTTATCTAGCACATTAACGTGCTTTCTAACACTACTAAGCCCAACACGTTTGCGCATTTTACTTATTTGCGTTGGTAATACAAGTTAAAAAAGGACCTCCGATTTTGTAAATAAACTAAGTGCGTGAGATAAAAATTTAGGGTTAGGGTCTAAGGTTAGAGACTATAGGGTCAGAGTGATGCTTACAATATGTAAATTTTCATTCCCGTCATTTACACCAAAATCGATTTAAATATTAGTTTTCGCTTTTTTCTTCTTTTGCGCGTGTTCGTATTCTTCGTTGGGCTAATCTGGAATAGTCAAATTTTGTACTCTCCGATTGACTATTTCCTCTCCAGGAGTTTGTATTACCCACGCAAATAAGTGGATGCCACGTATACATGCTATCTAGAGTTTTATAATTATTACCCCTTAACACGTATCGTACTAACACGTTAACGGGCGATTATATGTCAATCATCAAGTTTACACGGATTTTGACTACCATTTCACTACTAATAACTCAAATGATCTTCAAATGACCGCGGTCATCCATGGTCATTTTGGTCACAAGTCATTTGCAAATGACCTATAATGACCGGTCATTTCAAGGTCATTTAAAAATTTTTAAAATGGCCAGGTCATTTATCATCACTGGACCAGGAAGAGGATTTGGATGAGTAAAATGTTTGTAATAAAACTGAAATATATAAAAACATATTATTGACAAAAAGATTTTAAAAATATCAATTTGTTTAATAACATTACTTAAAATTATGTATAAAGAATTTATTATTATTACTATTGTTAGATAATTATATATTATCGTATCAATTGATGTTTCTAATTTTTTTAAAAAATAATTTCTGTAAGTATTCTTCATTTTGTCTTTATAAATATATTTTATTAATCTATCTAAAAAAAAAAAAGAAGGTAGTATTATATTTGGTTTTCGGACCTTCCTAAATTTCCAAAATCTCAATCTTCGAAATAAGCAACTTTGTTGGTTAATGTTTATGTTATTTGGATAATATAATTTCCGACATAGTAATCATATCGATATTTTTTAGATTAATAACTGTCTTCATCCCATCCGAAAATACCCTCATGCCAACTCTAGTTATTATTATTATAAAATTAGTAAGTATCCTGTACATTTTCACCAATCATATTATCATGTGGTGATGTACCGTAGAGCACTGCATACAGTACCCGGGGTCTTATTCAAGAACTCCATTTTTTAAATTGAATAGTACCCGTGGGTACTGCGTGAGGAACCGGTACTATATGTTGGAGATATATCATATGAAAATAATAAAATAAATATAGCTGTACCCCGGGTATTGTTCAAGAATTAGGTCAAATGGACAGCGAAAAATAGCCGGGTCTTAATCAAGGGGGTATTATTTTTTTGGGATACTTTATGCAGTGCTCTACGGTATACTTTTAAATCGTCGCTATTTTCAAATTACAGACTGAGAGAATATTTATATGATGTACTGTGAATGTTTAATCGTTTGCTTGGCAATCATGAGTGTTATATGAATTTAACCTTTTAAAGGTATGTGTTCGTAAATATTTGATATTAGCGTAGCGACTATATAATTGATACTTCTTATAATGAGAATAAAAAATTTCAATTGCACTTTGCCATTTTTGATTTGCCATATCCAAAAACCGAAATTTAAATGTTGGTAAACTTTGATACAAGATTATTAGTTGAAGATTACTATTTTAAAGTTGTAAATACTGAATTATTGACCATTTTATGAACTAATATTTCGTGTAAATTTTTTTGATAATCCTCGTTCATGATTGGTCGATTTTGGGGTCAAACAAATCGAGATTTTTTTTATTCATAGTGAATCAAGATGGGTTAGGAACAATGTTTTTGCTGCAAGTGGATTTGCAAGCAAAATTTTAATTCAGTGATCTGATTAGTTTAAAATCACAAGACTACTGATTTTAAATGTGGTTATGGATGAATAAGTTTTGATTCGCAGTGATCATTGCCGAAATCACATTACAATAATTTTTTACCAGTACGATCACATGAAATGTGGAGGGATGGTTCCGTTCAGCGCTATATTTTTTCCTGTTTTAGAAGGTATTATGGTTATCTCTTTCTTTCCTTTTATGGTATAATTCAATTTGTTCTGTGTCACGATGTCAAATTACCTACGTAAGTCATTCTTAAATTTACAACGTAGATGCATTATTTCTAAATCAGTGAAAAATTACAAAGATAAAATTAAATGACCAAAGTGATAAAAAATTATACGACCATTAATAATATTACTTATATCGTAAATGTTCATTTGCATAAATAAAAGTGATAAAAATTTACATATAGGTTAAATTGAATTAAGAATTGACCTAAGATATTCTTAAATCGGTGAAAATATAGCAGAACGAAATTGCGAAATAACGCTAAATAATGCATGCTACTGTGTAGATTTTTTTTGATTTCTTGGCATTCCAACTTTTTTGATGTTGTTTATGCTGTTTTATTTTTTAAAAATCCTACATTTAATAGGATCGTTCGTCCATATTGTGATTTTCAATTTCTAATATGATGATTTCATTGTCACATGTCATTTATTAATAAAGCAAGGACGTTTTCAAATGTTGATCGTTATGCATTCCTGTTATTACAGTATTACGCCATTTTCGAGGATTCATATGATTGTTAAATTTGACTAATGTCGTAACGCGACATTATTTTTACATGTGATACGTGATCGTACTGGTCCTGCGCGGCATCACATGTCGCGCAGCTATCCTTATTTTAGTATGTTTATTGTTGACAATAATATGTACATTTGGCAAAATTTAACTAGTATTAAAAGTCTGAATTTTTTTATATTGATTTAAATATTTAACGAAGAAAAACATAGTGCAACTAGTAAATTAATAAACAAAACAATTATTTTTGCAATAATTTTTCGTTTATCAAATTTTCAGTAAATTCCCAAAGTCTCTTAGCCAGGTCATCATCTTCAGCATATGAAGATTTTTTACCTTCTATACCGAATGGGACAAAATACCTTCCACGATAATTTTTCTCTTCGATTTCTGGACTAGTAGCACAATATAAGGTAGTAATAGCTCCATCCTCAGGTGAGATAGAGGAAGAAATATAAGATTCTGCAGTTCTTCTTAACAGTGAGGTATTTGCTAGTCCTAAATAGGTAATAAAGTAATACATAATATAAGTTGGTTAATTTAGGCCACGCAAAGTTAATTTTTCGTTTTGCATAACATGATGTTCCAAAATTCCAGTCGGCGGGCCGGAATTTTTTTTTTTTAATCTATGTAAATTAATAAGCTCATGCTAACATATAAGGCCACGCAAAGTTAATTTTTCGGTTTGCATAACATGGAATCTGAAAATTTTTGATATTTTTTTTTCGTATCTATCGGGTATTAAGGTCACCATCGGGCGACACCGGGAGAAAAATTAAATAGCAAAAATGGAATAATTGGCACAATTGGAGTTTAAAAAAGAATATATTTTTTTTTTGAAATATTGGGTCAGCGGGTTATGCAAAACGAAAAATTAACTTTGCGTGGCCTTATTTAGTTGTTTAGTTAAATTTTGAAATTTTTTTTATTCTACCTGGATTAATAGAGTTAGAATATACTTGTTCTCCTTCAAGATATCGTCTATTTAATTCGTCAGTAAACAGAATATTTGCGAGTTTTGATTGTACATAACGTTTTCCCGGGTCGTGTGCATTTGGATCATTTAATTCCTCAAATTCAATTCCAGTAGCTATAAGATGACCCATACTGCTAACATTTACTATACGTGCTGGTTGTGAAGCTTTGATTTTTGGCAATAGCAATTTAGTGAGAAGCTAACAATACGAAAAAAAGCATATCATTGTGAATTTTTTATTTCTCATCATTAGTAATTTAAGAATTTATTGATTCTTTACTTACAAAATGTCCGACATGATTCACTCCAAATTCTTCTTGAATTCCATCCTCAGTAAGAGAAAATGTACTATTTATTATATTAACTTATATATTCAAAATGTTCATACGTTTATAAATGAAAGAAATTATGAATTTAATATTATTACTTATACTTACCTTGGAATGACTCCCGCATTGTTAATTCTGATAAAATTGATCAAATAATAATTAATTAGGAAAATATTTGTAACTTTTAAACTATTATATCATAAATATAATAATTGAACCTACAGAATGTGTAATGGTAAATTTCTTGCCAAGAAATTTTCAGCGCATTCTTTAACAGATTTCAAACTTTTTAAATTCAAATGTAGAAATTCAACATTTTGATTACCAGTCTCGGATTTGATTGTTTCAATGGCAGCTTGCCCTTTCTCGATACTACGACCTAGCAGGAACACATGTGCATTTTTTCTGGTCAATTCTCTACATATAAAATAACCTATCCCAGCATTTCCTCCCGTAACAATTGCAACCTAAAGATAATAGATAGTTAAAAACATTCAATATGCCGATATTATTAATTGGATGAAAATAATAATCTAATTACTTTTCCAGCCAGGTCAGGAATTTTATCAAAAGTAAAATGCTTTTCTTCAGGGTGAGTAAAAATAAGTGGGTTCATTTTTTTTGTTTGAAAAATCTTGAGCATTAAGGAACGCAAAGCAAGCATATTTATAAGGTTTCTCTGACTAACTAGATAATTAAATCTACCGCTATGAATCGATAATTTAGTCGATAGCCGATAAGTTAAATTGCCGATTATAGTAATACTATACAAAAATGCAATAGAATAACAAATAGAATGAAGAATTAAAAAATGAATCGGCGTGAGAATATTAAAACAATCTTAGAATATTAACCAAAACGATGATAAGAAATTAATCTCATGTCAGTATCCCATATCGGCTGATTTGGCCTTTTTTCGATAAACTGTTACACAAAAATTTGCTCCTAAGTGACGTTGAAAAACTAACAAACGAAGCACTTATTACAACTAACAAAAGAGCTTCTTTGACGTCTAGACAAGTTATAAAAACCAATAAATCTCAATAAAAGAGCTATGCTAGGCTGTAGAAAGAAGTGCTTTTACCGTTTGTTGAAATATTCGGGTGTTTTAGGAGGGGAACGATGGGTTTATGATGGGTGTACAACTTCAAGGATAAACTCGATGCAAATTTTTAAAAAACTGACCTTTTTAACACATATTTGGCTTATAATTAAATATATAAACACCATAATTTTCTATGTATTTAATTATAAACACAAGGTTAGTTGAAAGGCCGTTGTTATCATATCGGGTGATTTTTAGAATACCCTAAAAATTTTGGGGTTCAATTACCGTAATATATATATAATGATCTGTATATATATTTTTATTTTTTTAATATATTTTTTTTTTCGCTTCTTATTTTTTATTATTTTTTTTTTTACTTTTTTTTCGCTTATTTTTTTTTTATTTTCCTTCTTGATTTATTTTAATCTTTTTTTTTTTACTTTTTTTTTCGCTTATTTTTTTTTTATTTTCCTTATTTAATTTTATTTTTTTTTTCGCTTATTTTTTTTATTTTCTTTATTTATTTTTATTTTTATTTTTTACTTTTTTTTTCGCCTATTTTTTTTTTTATTTTCTTTATTTATTTTTATTTAAATTATTTATTTAATTAATTATTTATTTTTGGATCGTCCCCTGGATCTAGATCTAATTAGATTTAGATCACTTTAATCTTTGCCGACCGGGATCTGTAAGATAAGTTTCTTTTTTTTTCTGTTTCTTTTTTTTTTATTTATATACTGTATTTTATATCTTTAGCTTGAACTTCTGTAGGGTTATTTCGTTAGAACGCCAGGTAGTGGAGATTACAGTTGGGATCTTTAAGATTAGGGATTGGCCCGAGTAGTTTAATAATACCCGGGCAGGGATTTTCTCGACAGGACCACTATATAAGATAAGTAGCTTTTTTTCTTTTTCGGGGGGGGGGGGTTTCTTGGCTTAAGTTAAATCTCTTTTTTTGCGTAGGTTGGCTTTGCTAGAACATTGAGTATTGGAGATTCGAACCAGAATCCTATAAGATTTGTAGTAAATAGTTTTCGTTTGTCTTTTTTTATTGACTTACTAATATTTTTTTTCATATATTGGCCTTGCTAGAATACCGGGTAGCATAGCCACTGAGTCGTTTTTGGTTTTCGTTAGTGGAAATTTAGGTTTTCGTTGTTTCGTGGCATCTCTAGTGAAAGTTCAGCCTTCGTCGTTTTTGGTGTTATTGTGCTTTTGCTGTGATTTTAGCTTCGTTACTATTGGAATCGGGTATATAGGTATATGTCGTCGTGGCCGTGAAAGTTGAATGTTGTTGGTGGCTTCATTATGTAGTGTTTGATGTGGTTTGGATGTTTATTACAAGGCGTTTTTAGGTCTTCAGTGTTGTTAGAATTAGGGTTAGTTAGTGGTTAAATGTAATTTTTTTTAATAAATAAAGAATTTTTTGTCATGCAACTTTTTTTTTTGATAAAAATTTGAACCGTATGAGCTAATTTTTTTATCAGTTTCGCAGGATCCGATTAAAGTTAATTGTGCCTAAAAATTATACTAAATCTGGTGCAGTTAAACATTAATTATATTTATTTTCGATCCATTAAAGAACGTTTTTCCCTTTGACAAATAAACTTTTTAATATTTGATCACCATATTAATGAAAAAATGAAAAAGATTTATTTTAAATTAAACATTCGAAAGCTTTACTCATTTATTTTTTTTTATACGAATTAATATAATTAATATGATGTATTACGCATAGTATAATAGTAGTTTAATAGAAAATAGAAAATAGACTAAGTAATAGTAGTTTAATAGAAAATAGAAAATAGACAAAGTAATAATAACAAAACCCCGTCGTGTCTAGTATCTAGTTTAGATACAATAATCTAGAATTAAAATATGTAGTGCAAACCCAAATTAAATATGTTTTTTGAAACCCAAGCTTATATGTATCGTGAAACCCAAGTAAATATATATACCATGAAACTCATGCTAAATATATATCACGAAACCCAAACTAAATACAAATTGCTAATACTAAATATATGTCAAAATACAGCACGAAGCCCAAACTAAATATATGTCACAAGATCTAAACAAAACTAAATATGTGCCGCAAGATCTAAACAAAAGCTAAGTGTGCATCGTAAGATCTAAACAAACTAAAAAGTTAAACTTTGTAAAGTTTAAATTTTTAAAAAATTTAAAAACCAATTTTTAATATAAAATTAACTTCTCTTACTTTTTATTAAATTTGATTCTTTCTAAAAAAACTCATGGGTTTTGAGGTAGGCTCATGGGTTTTATTATATTCTCTAGAAGAGACGCAAATCTTACGTTTTTGATACTTCTGCACTTACTTTTTTGATACTCCTGTATGTACCCCAAAATTACGCTTACTTTTTTGATGCAGATCTGCATATATACACGTGATTTGTGTTACACAAAGGCCCAGTGCATTGTTTTTGCAAAAATAATTTTGGTTACACGCCGCTAATGTCGTGTAACGTTACACAAGTCTAATTTTGCCCGGCATTAAGCTTAATGCTGGTGGGCACTATCATGATAATGCCCCGGCGGGGTTAGACATAATTCCGGCCCACCCTAACCCTAAATCTAGTGGTACCCTAACCCGGCATTAAGCTTAATGCTGGTGGGCACTATCATGATAATGCCCCGGCGGGGTTAGACATAATTCCGGCCCACCCTAACCCTAAATCTAGTGGTACCCTAACCCGGCATTAAGCTTAATGCTGGTGGGCACTATCATGATAATGCCCCGGCGGGGTTAGACATAATTCCGGCCCACCCTAACCCTAAATCTAGTGGTACCCTAACCCGGCATTAAGCTTAATGCTGGTGGGCACTATCATGATAATGCCCCGGCGGGGTTAGACATAATTCCGGCCCACCCAAAAACTAATTGTTCGAAGCAACATCCAATCACAGTACATATACTAGATGCATATGTCGTGTAACCAGTATATGAACTGTGATTGGATGTTGCTTCGAACAATTAGTTTTTAGGGTTCCTAGATTTAGGGTTAGAGTGGGCCGGAATTATGTCTAACCCCGCCGGGGCATTATCATGATAGTGCCCACCAGCATTAAGCTTAATGCCGGGCAAAATTAGACTTGTGTAACGTTACACGACATTAGCGGAGTGTAACCAAAATTATTTTTGCAAAAACAATGCACTGGGCCTTTGTGTAACACAAATCACGTGTATATATGCAGATCTGCATCAAAAAAGTAAGCGTAATTTTGGGGTACATACAGGAGTATCAAAAAAGTAAGTGCAGGAGTATCAAAAACGTAAGATTTGCAGAAGAGACAACGAATTTGACATGTGATTTTGGGGTATGTTTTTTATTTACATCCAATCAACATGTGACTTTCTGCAGATCATTGAATATTTTGGGGACTAATTTTAAGGTCCAATTCCATAAATCGTCCGATATGTGAAAATTCGTACTGTAATAAATTTTAGGTACGAAATTTCTTTGATAATCCTCAATCATGATTGGTTGATTTTGGGGTTGAACCAAATCGGCCGATATGCTATCCTATTATGATAAATTATCGTCCACGAATGTCTTATACATCTTTACTAATTATTTTGTTCATGTGATGAGAAAATGATGTATACTTTTTTTAAATTGTCGATATATTCAAATTACAGACTGTGAAAATATTTATATGACACATATCATGTTTAGTCATTTGCTTGGTAAACATGAGTGTGTATATGAATTTAACCTTTTAAAGGCATCTCAATAAAAAAAGTTGATCCGTGTTTTATATTCCATGTTTTTAACCAGTAATTGACGAATTGGATGATTTAGTCAAAAATCCATAAATGTTGCATATTCGCGGAATTTATGATCTTAAACCATGGAGATTATTCGGCTTGTCTAGATTTTGTCGATAATGTTGCAGATTCATCGGAAAGATTCGGAAAAAAATTTTTACAGGACATGTGTAGTTATTGACAATTTGAGTCGCAAAAGATCGTCATAATTCGTAATCTATGTATTCTATCTATGAATTAATAATCAATGTGTGAAAATTGAAACGTAGAGAATCAAAGATTCAGAAACAACCAGTTAGTTATTTTTTTAAAGTCGACTTTCGTTCGTTATGCGTACTTTGTATCTTGAACTGAGATATGGATAACATCAGTAACATGCTTTAGTGATAGAATCACAGAAATTTTCAGCTACCATCATAAAAATCATGGTGTTTGAACTGCCTATAAAATAAACTGCCTGTGAATTAATTTTCTTTAAAATATACTTGTATTATTATAAAATTATTGTCCGTCACAAGTGTCCTGCATTTTTACCAATCATTTTGTTCATGTGATGAGAAAATGATGTATACTTTTTTTTGATCGTCGTCGCTATTTTCAAATTACAGACTTTGAGAATATTTATACGATGTACGAACTGTAAATGTTTAATCGCTTGCTTGATAAGCATGAGTGTGTTTATGAGTTTAACCTTTTAAAGATATGTGTTCGTGAATATTTGATACGTATTAGCGTGCGTACATACTATATAATTGATGCTAGTAGAATAAATTCGAGCTTGGAAAAATCAACATTTCCGATTTCGGTGTTCTATCTTGTTATAGATAATGTCAAGTGGATCAAAAATCAATAATACAGAAATAACAATCGGTTCTTCAATCGGGATCTTATTCTATATATACAATGGTATAACGGCAATCAATATTTGCAATCAATCGACGACTACGTATGAGAATATTAATTACAGAATCAGGTATCGCACTTTAAGACTAACAGTTTTTATGCGATAAAAAATACAGGAGCAAGTGTTACATCGGATGTGAAGATGTAACATGCGAAACTTCTATATGTATTCACACCCTTGCTTCGCCATATGCATTTATCTAATAAGATGCCCATTTAATTTGCAATATAACTATACACTACGTGAAATCTTCAATATCACTCCGTTCCTGGTATGAACCTTTCATACTAAATATGAAAAATATAAATTTGTATCAGCATTTATCACAAGTATAATAGAGTGGGTTGAGGTCTCAAGAATTATATAATAACCCGGAACAGAGTTATTACTTATAACCCAGGTTACTCCATATATGGAGTGATCTATAGCAAACCTGGTTGCACTATGCGGATTATCATGCGTGAAATTAAAATTAGCTAATCTAAAATTTCGCAAGTATTTGATTTAATAGTTGTATGACACAATTCTGCGATACACAAAATTTATATTATAGGTTTATCTGTCATACGTCGCTTTATGATACCTCTGGGTTTTAAATGCATCGGTTCAAAATTTACACCGATTGAAATGTAACATACATCAATATTTACTACGCTCAAAATTAACATTTTAATTGCTAATAAACTATTTTTTTTTAATCATATGAATTGATCTTAGAAAACTTTACCGATTTCTATTTTTTTCTTTTCTTAACATCAATATGACCTCTAATAACTCATTAGTTTTTCATTTTTTTCGCCTCAAACCTTTAAAAAAATTGTAAATGATTATATGAGCAAAAGACATATAATGAATCGGTCAAAATATTATTGCTATTAACTCTTTTACGAAACCCTGAAAGTAAACATGAAAATCCAGACTTTAAGTATTGGGTATTGCATACTTTTAAATTAGTTAAAGTTAGTATTGTTGAAGAACTAAATCTTAAGTTAGAAAACAATAACCGTGGTACCCAAATTTGTTCAATTGAGGACTTTTACAACGTAATTTGCCAGGCTCATCAAGATACAGAGCATGGCGGTCAAGAAAAAATATGGCTAAAAGTATGTTTTATTAAAATTAATAAAATTTTTTATTATATACTTATTGCATTTATGTAATAGATTCGACAAAGATATTGCTTTATACCTCAGGCAATAGTGGAAAATGCAGTTAAACAATGCAATGTATGTGTTACATGTTGGGCAGCAAAACGTGCTCCTGCTATGAAACCTATAACTGCTGAAAAATTTCTTGCTCATGTTCAAGTAAGTTCTATAATTAATTAATTATACAAATATTTTTTTACTATATATTAAATTTAGTAAAATTTTTTTAAAGGTTGTCACTATAAATATGACAACAATACCAGATGGCGAATTTAAATACTGAATATTATTCATATACGCGACCATTTTGCCAGGTTTTCTGTGGCAGAACCTGCAAAAACAAAATTTTCAATTGAAACAGCCTATTTTCTTTTGCAATTTTGTTTAAAATATGGAACACCACCAGATTTATATTCTGATAATGGTGGTGAGTCTGTTGGTAACATTGTAAAAGAAACTATTGAACTCTGGCCATCTGTCAAATTTATACATGGACGACCAAGATACCCTCAGTGTCAAGGCTCTGTTGAGAAAGGCAATGACATTTACAAACAAAACTTGGATCATGGATGGATGAAACTAAACGAAATGACTGGAGCACTGGGTTGCCATTTGTAATTTGTAGGTAATAAACAAGATTTTAAATAGATGTAAGTGTTTTTTTTTTGTTTTCTTATATATCTAAGTTGTTAATATTATTTCAGTTATGCAATTGAATAAGAGGAAAAATATAAAGTATGCAAAAAAAAAAAGGTTTTTTTTTGAAAGCAGCTTAAGTTAGGTTTCATCTGACTTTACTGATCAACTAATAAACTAAGTATTTTTTTGCATACAATCTGATCATATACAAGCTCTATTCTTTTTTTTTTTGAACGTGAAAGTATAATCACAATAACAATAACATTTGTGGGGAAATCAATCATCAAATTTCTAAAACTGGTATATCATATAATTAGAACTTTAATATTATATTACGTAAGATGAAAGTCGGAATTTACATTCTTACCAAGATGTTTTTTTAGCAACTGTTCCCATCTTCAATTTGTAATATCTATTTAGCCACATTATACAGTACCAAATCATAACTTTTTAGGCATCTCCACATTATAACGCCACCACCAGAAAATACTACCATTAATCCTAACATATCTCTTGCAGTATGCCTCACGTCCTCAGAAAATTTTGCTCCACAGGCAACTCCAATGTATTGCTTTCTCAACAATTGTTTGAATTCTAGATCTGAAGTAGCCTCGAGTTTTTTTGGAATTCCTTTAATCGACTAACGAGATTGTTTATGTGTTTCTAATAATACAAAATAACCAATGAATTTATTTAACAAATTAATAAAAAATTTTATAAACAGAATTCCTTTATACTTACGAGCGTCATATTATGTTTTGCTTCGCATAAAAATACCCTATCTCCACAAACCAAAATTCATCCCACTCTATTAATGGTTGCCTTCCTGATCAAACATTACTCGTTTCAGAAATATTTTTGTGGGTCCATTGATTTTCTCAATTAGAGCATTTTGTACAGCCAATAATGTTTCTTCTTCCATTGCCTGATCGTCTACTTTTGACCAGGTAACTCCTTTCTTGACTGCTGTAAGATAGGAAGCATGGATTCTATAATGCTGATTAGGACGAATGTATCTTAAAGAACTGATGACCTTTGGGGGTTCACTATTATCATCAATGAATTCCAATCCCTTTCCATCAACTGCCTTTAAAAGCCACTAAAATTATTCTCGTTATACATCGTAAATTCTTCAAACCTTTCTAATAGTTCACCTTCATCATTATAAGCTTGAATGTAAAAGGTCTTCTTTGTTGTTTTGATTCTATAATGTTGATTAGGACAAATGTGTCTTAAAAATCTGATGACCTTTAGAGCTTCGCTATTATTATCAATGGACTCCAATCCAATTCCATCAACTGCCTTTAAAAAGTCACGAAAATCATCCTCGTTATACGTTGTATATGGTTCAAAACTTTCTAATGGTTCAGCTTCATTATTATAAGCTTGAATGTAAAAGGTCTTCTTTGTTTGTTTGATTCTATAATTTTGATTAGGGTGAATGTGTCTTAAAAATCTGATGACTTTGGGGCTTCGCTATTATCATCAATGGATTCCATCAACTGCCTTTAAAAGTCACGAAAATCATCCTCGTTATACATTGTACATGGTTCAAAACTTTCTAATGGTTCACCTTCATAATTATAAGCTTGAATGTAAAAGGTCTTCTTTGTTTGTTTGATTCTATAATGTTGATTTGGGCGAATGTGTTTTAAAAATCTGATAACTTCTGGGACTTCACTATTATCATCAATGGATTCCAATCCCTTTCCATCAACAGCCATTAAAAAGTCATGAAAATCATCCTCGTTATACATTGTATATGTTTCAAAACTTTCTAATGGTTCACCTTTATCATCATAAGCTTGAATATAAAAGGTCTTCTTTTGCTTAATTGCATTAATTGTGTTTTTAAGCTTTTTTGCAACCAGAAATGGTAAACCTGCTTTATAAAGATCATCTGCTTTCAATTCCAATAATTCATTTCCTGCGACATCATGCCTCTCAAAACCAAACTTTTTTTAAAGTTTCCCAATCTTTAGCAAATTTTTCCTTGGGAAATAGATTAACTTCATTTGGCGACCAATTTAGGACTGAAGAATAATCATATTCAAACGCTAAAGCAGTTTTCAAGTATAGGGAAGAAAGATTAATGTTAATCCATCTAATTTGATTTGCAATTAATGGAGTTCTCTTGATGGCTGTTACAAAGGAATATGTTAATATTTGTTGAGGGATATTCTGCAAATACTGTATTTAATAAGGTAGCTGCGCGACGCTGTCACACAAAACCAGGAACGGAAGAATTAATAGACCGTATTAGAAGTTTTAAAAAATGAAATGTTTAACAGTTTATTAATACTAATTAATAAACTATGTACATCTTAGTTTACATGTGTATGGTACAAAGTTGGCATATGAAAAATTAACCTCGTATAACCTTAAATGTGGGTATTATTTTATTTGCAGTAAACTAAAAGAAAAAATAAAAAAAATAAAAATAAAAAAATCTGCCCATTCGTCCCGAATTTTGAAATCCTTGTAATGCAAACGAAAAATCAACTTTTGCACAGCCTAATAAAAGAACATATCAAAATCAGTAACGAAACGTACAGTAACTTAAAGGTCAACACGCATGGCACAAGATAACGACCATCCAATCAACAGTACTAATAGTAAAACGTTATAAAAATCAAGCCCCATATTAATACAATTACGAATTAAGTTCGAAAAATATAAATTCGGTACCAATATAAAATAAAAAAATCTTAAGTGACTAAATACACAATCGATAATCCAAATGGAATCCCGAGTAAAACAAGTAAAAACAAGCTACAATGTTAACACATAAATCAAGAAAGCACACAATGTACACATAAAAAAATCAATACTGTGACACATACCGTAATATTATAGAATCCCTTAAACATCAATTCTTACCGCGATAAACAGTAAATTAAAGGCACGAAATATAAACTTGAAATACTTACTTAAAATAGTCCTTTTTGAAGGGGTAATCATGTACGAATAGCACGTACGTACGTACAAAAGCCATATCAAACCTGATTAATATAAAATGCAATGTCATGTGAAAATATAACCAATCAAAGAACCGTATTTGTTCACATCATTTTACTCTTCAGATAACTATACACTACGTAGCACTCCGTTCCTGGTAAATATCAAGTGACTCGATACACGATCGACAATCAAAACGGAATCCCGAGTAAAACAAGTAAAAACAAGCTACAATGTTAACACATAAATCAAGAAAGCACGATAATAAACAATGGACACATAAAAAAATTATTACTGTAATCACATACCGGAATCCCTTAACTATCCCTTAAACATTAACTCAAATGCAGGAAACGTAAACTTGAAATACTTAGGGACAATCATGCACGAATAGCACATGCATACGCAAAAAAGTCTATCGAACCGGTCGGTTTAATACAAAATGCAGATTTGGAATATTGCATTCCACAATGTCATGTGAAAATATAACCAATCAAAGAACCGTATTTGTTCACATCATTTCACTCTTCAGATAACCATGCACTTTGTATTTCATACTCCGCTCCTGGTACCAATCCATATTTATCATGCAAGGTATACGAAATTTAAGAAAAAATTAGGGAAAACATTCTTTTTATAGATTGAGCATTGTAATCACTGTAACCACGTGAATTTTTTGCAAATCGACCAATCAAAATTGGATTAAAAACAAATACAGAGAGGAGTAGTCACATGATATTTCAACCTCGGGCAAAATTAAATGTATAAGTTGGGCCAGGCAATATAACTTTGCTAACTTGAACCGTTGATAAGCTTCGGTAAAATAGACAATCAACAAACACGTCAAAGGAAGAAAGAAATTTAGTTACTGATCACGTTATATCACGTTATCCATAACTGTTGTACAAAATTTTGCATTTTAATTGGCCAATTATGAGTATATCGATATTTTTGACCATACCGATCGATATTTTTGCAAAATCAAATCGATATTATTCACTGTCCCTGCTTCTGATTTCATTTTATATTTGTCGTTAGATTGAAAACGAATTCCCGTTCATGTTACTTTGTGGCATTAATAGTTTTGAGAATAAATTTATGGACATTATATAATAAAATTGTGTGAGGAAACTTTTTTGTTAGAGCCAGAAAGATGATAAATCTGATTTTGCAAACATTTGTTTTGAATTACAGCTAATATACTTGAAAATCCGAACGGCCTTTTTCTCTTTGCAGCATTCATTTTACGTCATAAAGAATGCCCCTTCATTTCATGGAATGATACGTACCAAAGATAGTATGTGTTGGCTTATTTCACAAAGAGCAAAAAGTCAATATACGTTTTTTAAAAAAAAAAAAAAAATGCGATATCTCATAATTTCACTGACAAAACTGTTCTGGAATTTTACAATCATTCCGTTCATGCAATGAGAAACTAATGTATACTCATAGATTGAGAATATTTATACTACATATATCATATTGTGTTTAAACTTTGCTTGGTAATCATGAGTGTGCATATGAATTTAACCTTTTAAGGTATGTGGATATTTGATATTAACATAGCGACTATATTATGGATAATAAAAAAAAACTCAATTACTTTTTGATTTGTCATGTGGAAAAATAAGATGATCAGTTGTGACGATTACTATTTTAAATTTGTAACAAGCAATCGAAGACTAATACTCCAGCAAAAAAATGCTCTATAAAAGCACCCAAAAATAAAAGACCACAAATATCAACTAAAAGTAATTTGGATAAGAATGATCTTCAAATAAAAATTGGAGAATAAAGAACATTTGTTTTTTAATTGAAGAAAGATGGGAAAATTGAGAGAATTGCGAATTGCTAATACTATTAAGGAATGTGAACATAGGCAAGAACAATGACAATAAAACTTGAATTCATAGCGATAGTCTATTATATAAATATATATTAATTTGCATGTCAATGCATTTGCATTCAATTAATATTAATTAACTAGCACATGATCATGTGGCGGCTTCGCTGCCAGGTATGATTTGATATTGGGTATATTAAATTATTAATAAGTTCAACTTTTTTTAAATTTGAATGATTTGTTTACTAGTAAGACTATAAATATATTTCCTTGGTAGTATACCCAAGGGCGCTGTTGGCACTCTTTTATTAACTCATTATTACAAAGTCTTACATATACAACAGGTTTTTTCCTAATCTATACCTCCCTCCAATCGTCCATTTTTCCCAGCTGACTCCAGCGAGCCAACTACGCCCAGTGCTCCATACCACTTGGATTATAGACAGTTTGAAGGAACTACATATTCTGCCGGTACACTATTTAGGTCAGCCATTTTTCATCTACCCTGAGAGCCACTTTCCATTTTTGGTTGGTGTAGCGTTAGGTTCCTAGTCTCTTACTTTCCTAATGCAGTTAGTATTCTTGACTTTATACACGTTTATCTTATTCCTTCTATAGTGGATGGTCCTTATGTTTACGTCAGATTTTTTTCTTTTCTGGATATTACATGACCCTTGTGGCTATATCACGCAACTCATTGTCATTGTAGTACCATGTCCAGAAATGGTAAAGATGCTTGACACCTTATTATAGATCTTTGCTATTCGTAATTCCAACATAGTTTTTGTCATCCACTATCGAATCGGCGACCTTGCGAATATGACCCCAGAGCACTTACTACTGCACTATTTGACCCAGGGTCGACTATAAATATTTTCTAAATCTATTATAGCAGTAAACTTTTGGTATAATATGCAAAAGTTTACAAATATTTTCTATAGAATTATTAACCATCAGATCAAAGATTTAATGTAAGTAAAATTGAAGGAAATAGAGACATTTTTAAAAAAACGCAAGTAACTTATAATTTTGCTTATGAAACTTCTTACATGTTTTAACAAAACAAATTCCTTGAGAAATTTTGGGGTAGAGACAGTCTTTGCAATTCTCTACTTACTTTTACTTTAGGCTGTTTGAAGTTAATTCTTTGGTTAATATCACTTTTCTAGAACTCTCAAAAGAGAGTGAGAAGTAAAATAAAACAAACATATGAAATGAACATATAAAAATGAACAAAGATGGGCCAATTTCATTGTTTGATATAAATCAGGTGACTGGTAAGAGCTATCCAGCGTTTTGATTGGCTGTTCATTTTCGGGAGAAGGTGGGGGGAGACTTCAGCTAAGGGAAGGGTAATGTTAACCAAAAAATTAACTTCAAATAGCCTTAATGCTAACTCTTATTTCAAATTATTATATTATCAGTTTGTTTTAATCCCACGTTATTTTTAATCTTATTGATATAGAATGTATTTAGAATACCACAATAAAAGTTGCATATTATACTATAAGTTTTGTATATAAAAATTTTTTAGAAAACTGTTAGAAAAGGTAATAACTAACAAAGGTTTTCTACTATAATAAATTTAGAAAATATTTATAGTTTTACTTGTGGGTCTGATATACCAGGATAAGTCTTTATTGATTTGTAATTATAGATATGATTTATGTATAATTGAAGCGAAAGGTTATAGTCTCAGAAATACTAACAGAAGTTACTTGGATATAAATATAAGAAGTTGTGTCTTTAATGTATGGTATTAGCTAGTAGTTTTCCAGCTGCATAATGTAAGTCAGGCGTTAATATGAAACATAACTAATTGGTTAATTATTATTGGTCTATTTGTAATTACACATATTAACTATCTCATTAAATTATTAGTTTTAAAGTATTATTATTTTAATAATACTAAAACAAAAAAAACTTTGCTAAAAAAAATTACATATTAATAAATATATACAAAAGAATTTATCACATAAAATCCAAGAATGCATAATGTGGGATAAACGTGATATGATGTTTATTATTGATAAATTCAAACTCATCAGAGTTTAATAGGCAAATAAAATTATTATTAAAACTATTTACTATCTTTTAATTTTTTTAAAAAAAAATTAAAGTAATTGGATTCTATTTTACTATCTTGACCTTTATTAAGATAATTTGATTTTTAGCTCATGAAAATTACTTGAAGCTAATTAATGTTTTAACTGTAATATTCAAATTATGTAGATAATATTATAGCTTAAATTTTTGCATTATCAGGATGTTTAACAGTATGTACAAAGTTATCTAGATTTAGATTTTACATGTAACGCCTCAATTTTTTTCTTTTTTTTTCTGTCTATTATTTCAGCATTTAGAGTTTACATATAGTTAGTTAATATGTGACTAGCACTATGATAATAGTAAAAATAAACTCTTTTTAAGTAAAGTGATTATTTTCTGTTTATTGTATTGTTTCGATCCATAATTCACTAATCCAAATGGATCTGATGATTCAAATTGAATACGAATATCCGTATAGTTAGCTTTAACCAGATAGATCACTGATAGATCTATAATATTTAAAGATTAAAGATAAGGATTATCTGGATCATAATTCTTTAGTTATAAAGAAAAAGAAAAATAAACCTGCTACGAATTGCTTGGAAGTAAAGAATGAGATGATGAAAAAAAGAGAAGACTTGCCAAGAAATAGAAGAGCAACTAAGAGAATTACATAGAGAGCTACCAGATGTTTCAATCTGATAACAGTGCATCTGACTTTGAATTTAATGCACTTGCAACCTGAGCCCTTTTGTGTCCAGGTTAACCATTAAATTCAAAGCCAGATGCTTTTTTAATTTTATATAAAAATGAACATCCTGTAGTTCTTTATGTCTTTCACTTGCCAATAAAACCACTATTGTTTGCTGTACATCCATTAACTATAATATATTTAGGGACTTTCTATTTTCACTATAGTATTTTGCTATTTTTACTATAGTTACACAAAATGTTACTATTTTTAGATTTTAATATAATATTGTATATTATAATTTTAATTATTTTCAATTGGTCCAACTTGATTTAAATTACCAAAATAAACTCGTGTAATGTTACATAACATTAGCAGCGTATAACCAAAAATTATTTTTGTGAAAACAATGCACTGGGCCTTTGTATAACATATGTGCATATATTGTGTAACCAGTATATATACTGTGGATGTTGCTTTGAATTTAGATTTAGTTTAGGGTAGGCCGGAATTATATCTAACCCATCAGGGCATTATCATTATAGTGCCCACTAGCATTAAGCTTAATGCCGGTCAACCTAACCAAAATAAAACTTGTGTAATATTACACAACATTATTAGTGTATAACCAAAGATTATTTTGCAAAAAAAATGCACTGGGCCTTTGTATAATATAAATGCATATATTATTTTGAATTCTAAAAATAGAAAACCTTGTGTAACCATAGTAGAAATAGCAAATACCATGATGGAAATAGTAGCCCTTATATTTAATATTGTAATAAATTATTTTTGAAGATTAAAGCCTCATTATTATTGTGGATTAAATTATATTGTTGATTCTTTTGAAATTAAAATAAAACAATCAACAAATAATAAATAAATAAATCTACATCCATATTATTTCCTTGAAAATACTTGTTGAAACTTAGTTCATAGATAATTATCTTACAGACAAGATTATATTACAAACAATTGATTCATTATATTGCACTGCAATTTTTTTATAAATTGCAACCTTAAACCTAAACTTAATTCTAATGACAGCAACTAGATTAATTTGCCTGTGAAATTAGCTTTGGTGAAATAACTTTTATGAAACGAACTTGTCTATGAATCAATCAATTGCAATATAACTTTGCCTGAAATTAATTCTCTGTAAATTAAATTTTCTGTGAAGTAATTATATGTGAGTTGATCAAAACTAAGTAACCTGATATTATTAAATAAATATTAAATAAAAATTCAATAAAATCGAATTAATGTAAATAAATTGTGATTTGTTAATAATAACAAAAAGTAATTTATATATTCTTGTTCTGCATTATTTTAGAATTTATGTTAGTTCTGAGTTGTCATTTTAGAATCGATATCCATTTAATAATTATTAAAAAAAAGCAAGTAAAAAAATTTAGAAATAATAATAATAATAATAATAATATAATAATAATAATAATAAGAAAAAATATATATGTAGCCACCGGCTATACATAGCCAGTTACACAAAATGATACATAAGTATTTGTTAATATTGATGATCATCATCGATAATCACTTTTTTTTAAATATTAATACAGAGAGACCTCTCTAAATGCACCCTCTATAAGTGCACTCCCTCTTTATATGCACCCTTTAGCATGGTCCCAAGCTTGGGACTTAGACCCTAAATGCACCCTCTATATTCTGCACGTGCAAGACTTATACAAGTATATGTTTGGCCCTAAAATATGTAAGTTATTCCTTTAAATGCACTTTACGTGATTTTATAATATAAAATATTTGCTAATCGTCATATAGAAATTGACGATCTATGTTACTATAAATATTTATATAACTTATATCGATATGTATATTTTTTATCTAGGATGGCACATCACTATGTCCAATTTATTTCAATCTTTTTTGGACATATGTCCGATTGAAAATAGACATATGTCCAAAAAAAATTGAAACCAATTGGACATAGTGATGTGCCATCCTTGTTCTTTATACTATATTTTATATCGATATATATTTATACTATTAAATAAAAAACAGTTATACAGAGTACAATAACCAGTTAACTGTTAGGCTATCCAGATACCCGAATTATAAAACTGATAAACAGATAAATTATTGAGGTATCTGGTTAACTTAAGATATTGTATAGGATAATATAGAGTAAAATACAATTATAATAAAAATTTTAATTTGTGATTATTTATATACTAGCATCACTCGGTGTAAAACTTGTCTACATCATAAATTTAATGTATTTTAAATAAGAACATAATTTTAATATTTCGTTTGTTTATTATATTTATTTAATAGGTGATATAAATCAATTACACTTTAAACTTATACTGGCTTTTAGTTTTTTGTAAGTATAATAATAATTAGAAGTTTAATATGCTTCGCATGGGTGTGATGTGCTTGTATAACGCACCCTAATTTGATTGGCTAAATTTGCAGATCATTATTTTAAAAAATAACCAATTTTTGTTAAAATTCTTTAGACTAAGAATTAGTCTAAGAAATTTTAAAAAAAATCTTAAAATTTTTTGCACCTATATGCAAAATTTAGCGCTAAACAAGTTTATTTAGTCGACTTAGAAAGGTTATCTTAATAAAATTTAGAGAAATCGTCAAAAAATGAGTTAAAAAAATGATGATCTACAAATTTAGCCAATCAAATTAGAGTGCGATATATAAGCACATCACAGGGTGCGATATATGCATTTATTCTAATAATTATTATATTATAGAACTGGACTAGATGGTACCCCATATAGAGGCCTGCATTGGGTTTCGTGGCCCGGCCCACAAATTTTTGCGGGCCGGGCCAGCTTAATTATTAAATTTTATAAATGCAGGCTGGGCCGGGCCAAAATTTTTAAATAAATATATAATATTAAAAATTTTTAATAAAATTTATAAATTATTAAAGCTTTTAAATTTTTAATAAACAAATAAGAACCTTATCAGTTATAAAATTTTAAATTTTTAATAAACAAATAAAATTTTATATTTTATTAAAATTTTTATAAATTTAAATTTAAAAATAAATTAAACTAATAAAAACTATTTTTTATAAAAATTATATAAACTAAATTTAAACAAATTAAACTAATAAAATTAAAATAGTAATTAGTTTAAATTATAAAATAAATTGTTTAAAAATTTTCTAATTTACATATTTTATTTAATATAAATATTTATTAGAAATTATATATTTATAAACTAGATGAATTTAAAAGTTAAATTAATTTAATATAGACCAGGCTAGTCTAGCAAAAAATTTTAAAATTAAAATAAATCAAACCAAATTATAAAATTAATAATTTTTAATTTAATTTATAAATAAAATTTACTACTTATTGCTAGTGGTGATCATCACCAGTAATTAACAAAAATTAATAAAAAGTTTTTTGCTAAAATAAAAATTAAAATTTGATTAATATTAGGGTTAGGGTGAGAACTAGGATGGGGCAGGGGGCATAGTATATATCAAAATTTTATGAGAAATTTTTTTTGTTAGAGCCTCAAAGGTGATTTTATAGACAAAATTTAAAGATACAAAATATACATTAGTGATGATTACCACTAGCGATAAATAGCAAACATCTTTATAAATATATGGGCCCTCAAAAGTAGAAACCAGACAATTTGGCAGATCACGGGTTTTGAGAAAATCGGCAAAAACTATTTTGTTACACAAAATCAAAACAATCTAAAAATAGTATATTCATGATTAACAAACCTGTTTAAACAGTATTATCAGATCTATAGACCTGTAAATTGCTTCAAAATCTCAGTAAATCTATTTTTAGATTATAGCATCAAAAGCTTTTAACCGTTGTATCACAAAAATTTATTAAGTAATCAGACTTTCATTATTAAGTAAAAAAGTTTTGTCATTAAATTTTACACCTAATCAATCAAACAGGTTAATTTTCAAAAAATTGTTAAATTGTCTGGTTTCTACTTTTGAGGACCCATATATTTAATTTTTATATACAGTATTTTATATTTGCGGGCCAGGCCAGGCCCAATGACAAAATTTATAAATATGGGCTGGGCTGGGCTGGCAAAAAATTTTTAAAGTTAAATGCAGGCCGGGCCGGGCAATAAAAATAGGTAATTTGCAGGTCTTTAGCCCCATGCACATTGTGCCCCCTATTTTTGATATCTCAAAATTTTACTAGGGTAACCCTGCTACACTTTTAACAAAAAATGATCCTCTCGCAATTCTGTACTAATTTTGACTCTAACTCTAACCCTAACCCTAATTCTAGGCGGAATTAATTATTAGTACATTAGGGGCACAAAATGCACAGGGGCACCATTTAGATTTTTCCATATTATATATATGAATACATAAGTACTTACTTTATGTTTTTATTACATACTTTACACAGTACAGAATACTATTATTGTTCCATTTTGAATTGACGTATGTTCTTTCTGATTTTCATCTTGTATACAGATCATGTAATAAATACTGATAATAATTACTTATTGTTCCACATCATTTTTGAATTGACATGTGTTCTTTCTCGATTTTCATCTTGTTAATAATTACTTATTGTTCCACATCATTTCTGAATTAACATGTGTTCTTTCTCAATTTTCATTTTGTATGCAGATCATGTAATAATTTACTGATAATAATTACTTATTGTTCCACATCATTTTGTGTTCTTTCTCGATTTTCATCTTGTAATAAATTACTAATAATAATTACTTATTGTTCCACATCATTTCTGAATTTAATTCTGAATGAACATGCGTTCTTTCTCGATTTTTAACGATTGTGAAATGCACAGCAATGTAATAAATTACTGATAATAATTACTTATTAATAATTACATTAATATTTTTTCATTAATATATATAAAGATTATTCTTTTATTGTTTCATCATTATTTTTTTGTATTGGCATAACAGAAGAACTTTTCATGCCTAAACAAAATAGGAATAACTTGGGGATGCAAGTTTTTTATGTCAAAAAAGATAAATTTATGTTTGTTTAAAAAATTTAGTAATTATCTCCTAGACATGACACCCGACCAGATTCCTGCCATTGCCGAAAAACAAATGTGGATATGTTCTACGCAGGAAATGTAAAAATTATTAATTACATTGTTAAATATATATGAATATTAAAACTATTCTTTTAATGTATGAAAAGTTAGCATTTAATATTGAGACGAGCATATAGTGATTCATTTTTATTCGTTTTGATTTATTTATTTATTTATTTTTCTAATTTTTTTTACTTTATTATTATAGAGTTACTTTATTTGATTTATGCATTAATACTGTATATATAAATCAATAATTATATAAATATTTTATCCAGATTTAACCGTTATCCTTTTATTTGAATAGAATATAAAACTGGTTATTAAATTTTGTTAAAGGTTACAACCTTTCAGATAAAAAGTTATCCAGGTACGAGCACTATTATAGCATAATAAATTGATTTTTTAATATAATTCTTTAAATGCACACTCTCTATAAATGCACACTTGGGCTCAGTCCTGAGGGGTGCATTTAGAGAGGTCTCTCTGTAATCAACTTTTTTTGTTTTTTAGTTATATATATCAAACTAATTGCTTGTTGTGTTTTGTATTGTTGTTGCAGGTATTACCTTGTGTTGTCACTTTGGTGTCATTGTTGCTTCAGTGTTGTCGCTTTGGTGTTGTTGCTTCGGTGTCATCGTTTTGGTGTCGTTATTTTGGTGTTGTTGTCTTGGTATTGTCATCTTGGTGTCGTTGTCATGGTGCTACCATTTTAATATTTCTGTGACTTTTGTTGCTTGCCTAATATTTGCTTTACTGCATGCTTTGTGCTACTAACTTTGCTGTCTCTTGTACCATACTTTCAGTGGTGTTGGTGTGAATTTTGGTTCCATTTTGTTGGTGTGATTTCATCGATATTACTAATCAATTTAAATTTCTTTTTTACTTATAACAGGACAAATGAATACTCATCACTTGATAATATACCATTGGCAATTTTACCTTATTAAGAAATGCAGGTATGCAGCAAAATTTGACACACCCAACTTGACAAATACAAGATATTGAAGATAATTTATTTATCCAATCTCAAACAAATAAACAAGCAAAAGAAAGAAAATCTAAGAAAAATGATAGTTGTTATTGTAATAAGACCAACTGCAGACCAAAAGTTGTTTGTGCCATAAAAAACAATATGTTTTGTACTAGGCATCATAGTAGTGTATTAAGAGGTGAATGCAATAATCATTAATCATTGCTATTAATTATACAGTCTGGACTCTCTATAATTACCAATTCATTAGCACCCTATTTTAGTGATTGTTTAGAGGTATAACTATAAATAAAATACTTATTATAGTCATATGGCCAAAGTTCAATAAGTAATATATTTGCATATATTTGAAATACTATTAAAAATTTAAATATTTGATAGTAAATAACTTTTGATCTAGTGTTCTAATTTGGATAAAGCAACTACCAGAGTGTTTGACTCAATAAGACGATTCTAAAGAGTCCAAAATCATTCACATCTAATTGCAAAATACTAAGATCATTAAGAATTCTTTACTTAAATATTTAAATTTAATTGATTCTTAAACATGTAAAGTAATACAAATCCTGAACTAACCCAGGAGTGTGTGCTTCGATTTTAACAATATTAGGCTCATCAGGATCGTCACATCAAGGCAAACATTTTTGGTAGTAGTTTTACCCAAATTGGACCACTGCATCAAAAGTTATTTGCTATAAAACCTTTAAAAATTTTTAATAGAATATTTTAAATAGGTGCCAATCAATTAATCGACAATTACTTCACTGACATAACATTTCACCAACAATTATTCACTAGCAATTTCATTTTACCAACAGTTTATTTCACCGAAGCTTATTTCACTAACAAAGTAATTCTGGTCATTGTTGTTTGGGTCAGGGTAGAATTAGGTAGAATTAGGGCTAAAGTTAGGGTGCTTTTTGAAAAAAAACTTGTCAGTGAAATGAACTTTGGTGAAACAAACTGTCAGTAAAATGAACTTGTTGGTAAGTATTTGTTGGTGAAATGTTATGTTGGTGAAGTGATTGTCAGCGAAATAATAAGAACCCATTTTAAATAAACATGAATATGAATTTTGGCCAATCAGATTTTATAATCCATATTTAGTCAAAATTGGTGACTATAATGAGGTTTTTATTAATAAAATTGATAAAAAAATTATATTTTTTTGGTGATAGTGATTATAAGTAATTTGTGACTATAATGAGATTTTTTACTATATATAAGTCTGTTGCAAAATATTAGGTGCTTATATAAAAGTGTAACTACAAACTATAGTATTGTATAGCATAGCGATCAGTGTTCGAAATTTCAGACTCAAATGCTGTTCTCCTGAGAACAGTATAATAGCTATCAGTGTTTTCAACCTATTGTTTATGTTCTCATTTATGCTCACTAAAAAAAAAAAAAAAAAANAAAAAAATTAAAAATACAGTTGTAATATATGTACCTTTTACCTATAAAAGCATAAATGGTACATAAGTCTATTAACACATCTATATATGAATATACATTAGAGCATTTCATTCATGCTATAGTAACTATATGTAAGTTCAACCAAATAATTTTGATAATAAACTATTATAACTAGTTATATTTATTTATTTTAATTTGATATAAAAATATTATGTAGTTACTAATTACTACTTATGAGAACACTATTTTTAATTTACTGTTCTCAAAAAAATTTTAATAGAGAACAGAAAAAATTTTTACTGTGCACAAATTTAAAATAGTGTTCTCATGAAAACTTCGGAGAACACTAATTTCAAACACTAATAGTGATATGTTATTTGATGTTTAATTTATTTTTTCGCCTATTTAAGTACTAGCAATTAATGCATGATTGATTTTTTTTCAAATATTTTAATTTTTTTTTAATAAAGCAAGTCTATATGTAGCCGATATTGCTATACTGATTATTATTTAACATATATTTAAATTGCAATTTTAAATTAACATATATTATTTTGGAAATAAAATAAATTGTGAAATGACACATAAACAAATAATCTATATAGTTATCCAAGTAATGGAATCATAGCAGATAATAATTTCTTTCAAAAGATAACTATCTTTAGATAAACAGATTATCTAGATCTAAAAACTATCTAAGTTTATATCTTTATCAAAAAAATTTTTTATTAGGCTATGCAAAGTTAATTTTTCATTTGTATAACATAATGTTCCAAAATTCCAGTTGGTGGGTCGGATCTTATTCTTCTTTTTTTTTTTTTTTAATATACTGTAAATTAATAAGCTTATGTTCACATATAAGACTATACAAAGTTAAATTTCAGTTTG
Source organism: Gigaspora rosea (assembly GCA_003550325.1). Taxonomy (NCBI): domain Eukaryota; kingdom Fungi; phylum Glomeromycota; class Glomeromycetes; order Diversisporales; family Gigasporaceae; genus Gigaspora; species Gigaspora rosea. The sequence goes on from QKWP01000560.1 coordinate 144,514, forward strand.
TATAACATGGAATCAGAAATTTTGTATTTCTTTTTTCTCTAATCTATCAATTAATTTTGAAAAATTAAGGTACAGTCAGGTGATACCGAAAAAAAATCAAAAAGCAAAATTAGAATAATGGCACAATTGAAAATTGAAAAAAATTTTTTTCTGAAAAATTGTGTTAGCGGGTTATACAAAATGAAAAATAGACTTTGTGTGACCTTATTGTTAAAAAAAACTTTATAACCAAATGATACCAAAGGTTCGTAACAACATCTAAAAGCTAATAAATGATAATATGAAACAATGCAAAGCAGAAAAAATATACTACAAATAACAAATACAGAAAGCACCACAAGTTGACAAAGAAGTACATAAAGTAATGTCCTAATACACTATCAGATGAAGTCCATTATATTGCAAGATGAAGATCAAAAGCATCAAAAAATTAAGACAAAGCACCACAAAATAATGACTAAGAGCACTGCAAAATAGTAAGGCCTTGCAAAGTTGAATTTTCATTTTGTATTACCTGCTGATCCATTTTTTCAATTTTTCAAAAAAAATTTATTTAGATCCCAATTGTGATAATTATTTGATTTTTGGCATTCTTTTTTCTATTATTCTTATACATATCACCTGATGAAAACCTGAATTTTCTGATTTCTTGCAAAATAAAAAATTAACTTTGTATAGTCTTAGATATGAACATTATTTTATTATTTGCAGTAAATTAAAAAAATTAAAAAAATAAAAAAAATAAAAAATAAAAAGCAAAAAAAGTCTGACTGACCAACTTAAGTTTTCAGGTTCTATTGGGTGTCATATCAACTATTTAATCAAAACTTTATTAGTTAATGCTATTCAATTTTAACTGCTCCTCTTATTTAATTTGTTTATACAGTATAATTTTCCTTACTATTTATGTTTTCTTTTGTTACTATTTATTGTATTTTGTATCACTTTTGTGCATATGATCAGCAGTCAAAATTTTCTCTTAATTTATGAAAATTTTTATACCTATCATTTTTTTATATTATTATATTGTATATTATATAATATGTTATAATATGATATTATCTCTTAATACGTTATACAGGCAAATTTGCTTGCAAAATCTAATTTTAATGTAATTAATAAAAAGTGAGGTACGAGAGGTCCCCCTAAAAGATATCTTATTTAATTTGTTTAGACTTCAATAACATTGTAGTAGAATGTCAATTGTATAAATCACGTTACTGATGATTAACACTAACTCAAATTTATACTTATCACACATTGCTGCACTACACATTACGTTGATCAAATTTAAAAAATAATTATAAATTATTTAAATAAAGTTTAGTGCTTTTTTTTTAAATCTAATTATTTCTGGTAGCAAGTGTTGGCTCTAGCAATTATTCTAAAAGATCCTTGAATTAATAAACTGTCGTTTATATTATAAACCAATAACACTCCCAATATATGAAATTCGTAAAAAGTCCAAATCCCATGACTTCATATTAGAGTCTTGTAACATAATCTAGAGCTCTTATTTTGACCCTAGTTACTCAGACTAAATCTATCGACACCTCAATCAAAACCTTACTGTACAGCAATGTAAACAATGAAATAGCTGACATCAAAAAAATTAACATGAAGCTTAAAAGATAAATTATTATTTATTTATTTATTTCATTTTAATGAATCTAAAAAATTTCAGTCTTAAAACAAATATCTATTTACTAATACATTTCATATAACATGTATACACGTATAAGTATGTATACGTATTAACAAGTATGTTGAATATAGAAATTAACAAATGCTAATCATGCTGGTCCAGCGCGGTATCGCATGCTGCACAGCTATCTTATTAGTAATAGCCACATTAGAGTGATAATCATATAATGTGATAGTCTGTAAGGGTATAAATAATAACTGTAAAAATAGAAAGCAGGAAGTCTCTTTTTTACTTGGTCGTAAAGACACATTTAATAAAGCAAATAAATACTTAATCTTTTGTAACAAAAGAAATAAATAAGCGAGTGTTTTATCGAGACAGATTTCGGTATAGTTAACCCTATATCACTTAACCCTGTAACACCTAAATAAATATAAGTTATACATGTAAAATATTTCTATTAGTATTGGTGGCATAATTATAATTCTAGTAGTATAATACTAGTGTTCTAACAAACTTTCTAATAATCAGGTTCACAACTATATCATATTGTTAGCTAGCAGCTTCTTGTATATTTATTTTACCTCCATAAGTATAAATTTACATTTACTACATTTTATTATATTGTTCAAATTTATGCTTCAGACAATTTTAAAAATTTTTTTACTTTTTAACTTAATTATATTTTGTGTTAATTTACTATTTATGTCAGGAACTTTTGGATTGGCTTAATTAATTTACTGTCACAGTTAACTTGCTATGATAGGTTAGTATTAAGTCATTAGACAAAAGATCCTATTCCTCTGAAATCTCATCTGTTATAATTCTCGAATCTCCTAATAGAAGTAAACTATGATTGGCTTGCCACCTTTGCTTTGGTGTACCAGCTTGTGCTCCAAATTGGTGCACTATTGGTGTCATTGGGTACCCTGCACCATCAACTCTAATTTCTATACAGTATTAGTAAAATTTAAAATGAAAAAAAGAATTCTAGTAAAAACTAATAATAAAAACAGTTAAATCAAAAAATTTTTTGATAAAATATAAAAAAATATTTAATTAAACACAGATATAAATACTAGTAAATAAAAATATTCTAATATAGCTTATATAAATGGGTTCGTATTATTTGCTAACAATCACTTCACCAATATAACATTTTATCAACAAATACTCATCGACAAGTTCATTTTACTAACAGTTTATTTCACTGAAGTTCATTTCACTGACAAGTTTTTTTCTTAAAGCACCCTAATTCTATCTAATTCTACCTAACCCTAATGACAATGACCAGAATTACTTTATTAGTGAAATAAGCTTCGGTGAAATAAACTATTGGTAAAATGAACGTGTCAGTGAATAATTGTTAGTAAAATGTTATGTCAGTAAAGTGATTGTCGATTAATTGATTGCCACTCTATATAAATATATAAATAATATAAATTTAATTCACTTAGTATATATATATAGCTGAGCCTTGTTATTTTTAAATTTTTTGATGTATAAAGCACAAATATTTGACACTGATTAGAACAGAAAAAGAGATGCACTCCTTCTTTAAAATACATACTGTATATTCTTGAAAATAAGCTACTCCGAAAATAAGCTACCCTCTGATTTTTTTCAAAATCTTAAAAAACGTGTTAACAGTTGCTACTTATAAAACTTTTTTTTACTAAGTAAACTTTAAAAGTTCAATTAAGTAAAGTTGTTTAACGCATCAAAATACACTTATAGTAAAAAATTTGGTGTTATTTGGACAACTATTATTAGTACATATTTCAATTTTTTCAAAAATGTCTATATGCTAAAAATAAGCTACTGCACGTTTTTTCATATAATTTTTGGCCCAAAAAAGGTAGCTTATTTTGGAAATATACAGTAATGCTTAATGCAAACAGTTTTAGTAACATCTGATTTACTCTGGATTATCGGTGAATTCATTTAGAAAGGCTTGCAATATCAAACTACTATAGGTAATTATTAAAATTTCACAGCTAATTCTGTATATTAACAAAAGTGAACTTGATAGTGTATGGGCTAATAATACAATTATAATTTATTATCAATCATTTGAACAAACTCCAATTAGTTATATGTTAAAAGAAATGAAATCATCATTTTAGATACTATTATGAAACCAATAGGTTTTTATATCTAATCAAAATGTAATTATCTTCATCTCAGAATTATTTGTTATATTGTTTATTCTTAAAATTTTTAATAATTGATATTATAACAAAAATAAATAAAAAATAAAAAAAACTTTTTCCAATGATCCCTCATACCAACTTTTTCACAACTACCAACCTATGACAACTATACAATTATTATACTTATACACCACAAAACTTTACTCTAGAGCAACAGAGAACCAAAGTTTCAGATCAAATGTTGAGATAATTAAAAAAGAGTTGAAAAAGAGTTCTCCTTTTGAGTTTGACTCCCAGTAGACGACTCTGGTACTATAGAAGACATAGTAGAGCTGAAAACTCTAAAGATTTTGTCAAAAAGAGTGGAAATATTAGTAGAAGCATACTTTTGGTTAAATTTAATATTTTGTATAGCATATACTCTTTTAGTCCTTTACAAGTTGGTACTTTTGGTACTCTCCTTTGGTTTTTTCAAAATTTTGCCAAAAAGTGGGAAATCCAGCTTACCCCCTCCAGAAAATCAGCAGTGTTTACTCCTTCCAAATCGGGATTGCACCTACCTAATTGGAGTTAATGTCACAAGTGCTCATTTTGCTACAATATAAACAATGAATAACGTGTCAGAGATTCTTCTAGAATATTCGTAGTTTTCTTTTATAAAATTAGGCGAAGTTTGTTAGTATATATTTCTCTGCTTATATAGTTTATGTATAATACTTTGGTAGGTTTCTATACAGTATTATATAATTTTTACGTTCACACATTTCTTTTATATATTTGTTACAAATTAGTTTCTTTTCTTTGTCTATCTCATCTTTTTTCTCATCTTTTTGTTGTATTTGGTATTTTGCTTAGGTTTTGTAGTTTTCCCTCTTTTTTTCTTTTCCCTTTTAAATTTCTTGTTTGTAACTTTTTTTTTGTTTTTGGATTGAAATC